>PVJX010026208.1:0-26095 GCA_004027295.1 Dolichotis patagonum | reverse complement strand
CCCCCACAGCACTTCCAGGGATTTCAGCTCCCGCAGCTTTTCTCTTAAACCTTCTCTGCTCAGTTTTTGCAGCTTTCCTTGGATGATCCACGTTCTTGGCTTTTCCAAACTTCTGGGGTCTCAGCTGCACCTTTGGCTTCACACTTACATCTTTACATGTTGCCCTCTCAGGGGCACACTGCTTGGCCTCCCAGGCCCTTTGCAATCGAGGTGGAAGCCTTCTTAACCTCAGAATTTGTGCATTTTCCTTGCACCTAAAATCAGCACCATATGGATGCCGGCAAGGCTTGCTGCCAGCTGGAGCAGTAGCCAGGCTTTTCTCTCTTTTGGCTGTAGGGGTCCAGTGCCTGGATTGCTGAGCTCTGTTTACCTGACTGTAAGGAAAAGCTTCTCTATGTTGCTGCCATTCTGGAACCTCATGTGGCTGAGGCCATTTTGGAGCATGGTGCTCTGGAGCTTTCTGAGCAAATTCTTTTACTTTTGCAGTTTTGAGGCTGCAAAGGGTGGAGACCCACTGCTTCCTGGGATGCCTGGTGGCCATCTTTCTTATTTCTCTGTTCCTTCTCAGCAGTCGAAGTCTCAGCTCTGTCTTTACAATCACAGCTTTACTGGAGTTTTCCTTCTGGCCAAACTCACAGTGTTTTAAATTATCCTGATGAGCTCTTTACTATTGATTTGCAACATATATCTGGCTGAAAGCCCCCCAAAATAGCCATGCCATAGCCTTAACATTTGACTGCCTTGAAATTTCCTTTGCCAGATTAATCAGTCCATTGCCCTTAATCTTAGTCTCAGGCAAAGTCTCTGGACAGGAGCAAAATGCAGACAAACTTTCTGCCAAGCCATAACACACATCATGGGGAGTCCAGCAACCAATGCAGTCCTTCCCAGCAGAAACCTCCCAAACTGGGTCTTTACCATCAGGCTTTCTATCAGCCTTCTGGGCTCTTGAGCTCTGACCAGAATCTCCTCTACAGAACAGCCTAAGTTGTTCCAGCTCTTTGCATCCAGGCAACATGTCTGAACCTTTCCAAACTCCGCCCACAAGTCATTTCCAAAGTCTCTCAAAAAACACGGTCAGGTATAGTCACAGCAATGACCCCACTCCTGGTACAAATTCTGTCTTAGTTACTTTTTATTCATCGCTGAGACAAAATATCTGATGCCCAAAGTTGGGAAAGGAAAGGTTTATTTCTTACAGTTTTTGGAGATTTCAGTCCATACTCAGTTGGCTCCAAGGCAAGCTGGCATGGTGGGGTCGCAGTTCATGGTGGCTGCAAACAGCAAGGCAGAAAGCGGCAAGAGAGAGACACACCTTCTTCCTGCCATTACATCACATCCTGGCGCCACCCCCTAGGGGGGTATAGCACTGACACCACCAACCCAAGCACTAGACAATCAACCAATCACAAATGCACAATGCAAATACATGAGGCCTAGGGGCCACCGACATAAACCATGACAATTGCTATCATTGGGAGGTAATTCCCCATGGCCCTGTTAAGTTTCTGCATGTCTTACAAGTGAAGTATTAGCTGTTCTTTTTAGGGACTCTCTTCAAGGATGTTGGCATAGCAGACAATATGGGATATAGCGATGGTATCTTTCTTAAGACCAAAGGATAGGCTTGCCTATTGCCACTATAAAAAAATTCAAGTTTCCCAAGTTCAGAGTTCCTCTCCTGTAACACAGCTGAACATTCAGGGGTCCATCTGGACCTGTTCATGAAGCCCTGCTGGGAATCTGGGCCAGGGGATCTGATAAAATATGCAGATGCTCATGATTCTCCCTATGCAAATACGGTACAGAGCTCCTTTTCTGTGACCCTGAATCTCATGTCTTCTACAAACTTTCATGAAAACTGGGTAAGCTAACTTGCTAGCATATAAGCAAAGTAAAATCTCTGCTCATTCTTGGTTCATGGTAGCTACTGTCTTGGCACCAATATTGTAGCTGCCTTAAAACTGCTTGAGAATAAGGTAGTGTAAAACAGTGTAACTGCACTGGAGCTGCCAGTCATGTGGAATGGTATCAGAGTACGCCCTTCCCCACTTATTTCCTGTCTTTCTAATCCTCCTCTTCATCAATTCTACATTACATTATTAAAGCCCCAGTTTGACAAAAGAGAACTACTGCTGAAGTACAGTGGAAGAGAAAAAGCTTAAGAAGTGAAACCAAAGTTCATTTTCATACAAGCAAGAATGGCATCTGTTGCTGGTGGGAATGCAAAAGGGCACTCATGTTAGTCCTCTCTATTCGTTTACAAGCAAGAACTCAGTCTTGGTATATCTCACAAATATTATCAGTTGATGATTCTTGTTCTTCTCTGCTCTGATCTATAATATCATGGTGGTGATGTGTGACCGTCATTTATTGGTTATTTGCATTAATGAAGAAATGACTCATCTGGCTTTAAATTTGTGAGTGTAGAGGAGCATGTTATGGCCTGAAGGTTTGTGTCCCTTCCCAAATCCCTGTGATTGCAGCCCTGACCCTCAGTGTGATGGTATGGGAAATAGGGCCTTTGGAATTCAACAGGGTTAGAGAAAGTTTCAAGGATTGGGGGGCCCTTGTCCCATGAGATCAAGACTTTCAAAGGAGGGACACAAGAGGTTTGTGCTCTCTCCACCTTATGAGGACAGAATTAGGAGGAGGGGTGGCTGGCTGCACTCCAAGAAGGGTGCCCTCACAAGGAACAGAATTGGCTTGTGCTTGGTTTTGTGCTTGGTTTTGGCCTTTAGGCTCTGGAACTGAGAGAAAGAAATTTGTCTGAGCCAGCTAGTCCTGAGTGACTGAGGCACGAGGGTCACTGCAAGTTCAACCAGCCTGGACCACATAGTGAGTTCAAGGACTGTGGACTACTTAGAAAGTGGTCTCTGCCTCAAAAAAAAAAAAAAAAACCAAATAAATATGTAAATAAATAAATTGGAAAAGATTTTCTGAAGCACATACTAAGGGTGATTTGAATACTGTTGAATAAAGAGACCGGTGTGGATGTGAACCACAGATTTAATAGGTTTCTCAGCAAAAGCCAGACATGCAGACAGGATTACACTACAAGAAGTGCTTCCCCCGGGACTCAAGGAAATAGGGAAAATAACAAAAAACCAGGACAGAATACAAGAAGAATGGACTTTTTAGATTCTGTAGGTGAGGATGACAGGACCACTGGGTCTGAACATTCTTTGTCCTTCAAGAAAGAGAAAGAGAGCCCTGCCCCCACCCAAATCAATTCTCACTGGCTGGGGCTGCCACTCTAACTGCAGGCCCAGGTGGCCAGGTTCGTTCTGTGTCTCAAGAGGTCCAGTTGCCCCTCTTGTTTCTGAGGCCAGCATGTCCCCACCCAGTGGCTCAGGATGGGGTTGCCTGTAAAGAGAGCTGTAGGAGCATGCCTTTCCAGCAAGCCAGAGACCCAGGGACAGGCCTCAGAGAGGACAGTGCACTGCCAGCGTTTCATCTGAATACCATTCAGTCAGGCGCGGGTGGGACTCAAGGTATCACTTCATCCTGAGACAGAGAGTTCTTTCTCAGCTGCACACCTGTGAGACCAGACAGGTGATGTGCTTCCAAGATCCAGTGGTGGGACAGGCATCAGATAGATCAGTGATGGTGAACCTTTTAGAGACCGAGTGCCAACCTACAACCCAAAACCCTGTGACATCACAAAGAGCCAACACTAATCAAACCTGAGTACTGAGGTTCAATCACTAATCAGCAGTTGTTGCTCTTTTCCTCCTCCCCGATATGAAACAGTCCCCCAGGTTTTCCCTCCCCACTAGGTTGCTCACTCAGCCCATGTGTCATGCAGGAAACAGTCATAAGAATCCACTCCTGTCTCTCTTTTTCTTCTTTCTCCTTTGTCTATAATAACGAAAGACGGGAGTGTCAGGCTCCACTTAGACACGACCTTCCCAGCACCCAACCTGTTTGTCAGCAGTGCTGTCTTCAGAGGGAACCAGCTCTGCACCTGTGCCCTCAGCAAACACAGGATGTCATAAAAAGAGATGAGATGGAGCCTGGAATCTTCCAAGACACCCAAACATTTACACCAGATACCCCAAGGACGTTGCCCACTGAGGCACTGAACATTTAGAGAACTTTGGGCCATTGATGTTTACTAAGATCTTCCTGTCTAATGTCCATGCCTTCTTTGAAGTCCTATAAAAAAGTGCACTCCTCCACAGGGCCTTTGCATCCTCTGTCTGACAGTACCCAGGCACAATAAATTCCTCATGCCCTGTTGCCTTTACACAAGCCCAGTGGTCTCAGCTTGTCTCTGCCTTTGCTGTTCCCTACAGTTTTAGTTTAGAAAAAAACAGCTCATCAACATCTTTTTGAACATTAATGTCTTTTTAAAAAAGGAAAAACACAGTAACACATGTGCCATAGGATCACCACCACTGGGGTGGATCTTTATTTCCATTCCAAAGAGAGAGATCAGAGAAAACAAAAGGGTATGTTCCAAGCAAGTTTAAAACCGTGCAAGGCAAATTCCACTGTCTGTGAAGGCTTGAGAATAATCAGTCCTCTCTGGTTCACTGCTCTGCCTTACAACACAATAAGGTGGCCGCATCATCTTGTGGGTCTGGGGTGCTGCTGTCACTGGTTGCTCTTTGTGAGATAGCTCCCTCTTTGCATCCAAGAAGGACATGAATTTTGGAAGGCCAAACGTTATGAACTGGATGTTCATCCCCTCACCCCCAGTTTGGATGCTGAATCCCTCATTTCCATGCTGATGGTATTTGGAAATGGAACCTCGAAGATGATTAGAGTTGAGATCTTGAGGGTGGGGCTCTGGCCAATGGGGTTAGTGCCCTACAGGAAGAGGCATGAGATCTTTTTCTCTTTCTCTACTGTGTGAGGACACAGTGAGAAGTTTGCTTCCTGCAAGTCAGGAAGTAGGCCCTTATCCAGAACTGAATCAGCACCTTTATCTTGGATTTCCCAACTTCTAAAAATGTGAGAAAAAAATTTCCATTGCTTAAGTATCAGTCGGTGACATTTTGTTGTGACAGTGCTAGGAAATCAATGCAGACCAGTCAGCAGGCATTGAAGAGAGGCTAAGCAGTCAGAGCCTGTTCCCTGGGATGCGTCCCAGCCTGCACAGCTTTTGTTTGTTCCGCTTTCAGGATGCGAGGGCAGGTGCTAGTGAGCTGCCTGAGACGCGTCTGAACAGACGTGACCCAGCGCGCCTCTGAGGACCTTTCCTGAGCCGCTCCATCTCCCACACAGGCGGACTTGGGTCGTTGCCTCCAGCGTGGCCCCCTCAGGCCGCTGTGCTGCTCGTGGGTTTAGGGTGGTGTCTGTTGTCGGGATCCGTCAGCATCACTGACTGATTCCCACACCTGCCTTCCCAGCATGTCGCTTGGGATCTCTCAGCGATGAATGTGAGGTTTTCTTTCACTGATTCTACAGCAGTCTGCCCTGTGTTTTACTGCCATGGACTGTTAAAAACCAAAAGAAACACATCATTCTATGTAAAATCTTTTCTTTTTTTCTGGATGAGGAAAGGAAGATACCTTAATTGGCTTGGGCCACTGAACAAAACACTGTACACAGCGTGGCTAAAGCCACAGACACGTGTTTCTCATAGCTTCCTAAGCTGGGTGTCTGAGATCAGGGCACTGACACAGTCAGGGGTCTGTGAAGCTTTTTTTCCTGGCTTGTGTTGACACCTTCTTATGGTAGATAGGAAGTGGCTCTTTTTTTGTGTTTTTGTTTTTTTTTACATATAAAGCATGTAAGACAATTGTACTAAGTCAAAGTACACTTCTATGTATTTTATGCATACTGGATTATAATAATTTTTTGTCTCCCTTTTTTCCTATTATCTGTCTTTTATTTCAATGTGTTAAATTTCTCATATAACAAAATCGTGATATTTAAGCTTATGTGTCTGAGTTATGACTAAGTTTATCCTTCTTTGTGGCAGAGTAGTATTCCACTGTGTGTAAATGCTACATTTTCTTTATTCATTCATCTATTGATAGACTTCTAGGCTGTTTCCAAGGTATAGTTATTATGAATTGTGTTGGTATAAGTATAGGTGTGCATGTATATCTGTAACATAATTTCTTAACTCTTTTGGGAAGATATCTTGAAGGGGAATAACTGAGTCAAATGAAATTTCTAAGTTTTTGAAGATCCTCCATACTGATTTCCATCGTAATTGTATCAGTTATAGTCCCACTGATAATTGAGAAGGATTCCTTTTCCCCAATACCCCAGCCAGCATTTGTTATTGGTTGATTTCTTAATGACAGCCATTCTTTCTGGAATGAGATGCAATCTCAGCGTTGTTTTAATTTGCATTTTTTGAATGGCCATTATATTGAATACATTTTCATGCATTTATGGGTCATTTTTACTTCGTCATCTGAGAAGTATCTTTTTTTAAATCATTTTTAAATTGGGTCTTTAAATTTGGGGTGTGTGTCTAAGTTATTGAATTCTTTACATTGTCTAGATAGTAATCTTTTGTTTGAGGAGAAGCTGACAAAAGTTTTTCCCATTCTTCAGGTCATCGCTTCACTGTGTTGGTTGTTTCTTCTGCTGTGCAGAAAATTTTTTAATTTGATGTTATTGCATTTGATGATTCTTGGTATTTCTTGTGCAATTTGAGTTTTGTTCATAAAGTCATTGCCTACACCTATATCTTCAAGAGTTTTACCTATTTTTGTCTTTTAGCAGATTAAATATTCTCTGTTCTAATGTTTAACTCTTTGATCATTTTGATTTTCGTTTAGTGCGTGGTGAGAGACACGGATGGAGGTTCAACCTTTAGCATGTGGAGAGCCAGTTTCGCCAGCACCACTTGTTAAAGAGGTTCTCTTTCCTCTAGCGATGGGATTTCACTCTTTTGTCAAAGACAGCATAGCTGAGTGTGCCTGGAGTTGTTTCTGTATCTTCTATTCCACTGATCTACAGGGTTTTTTGCCGACACCATGCTGATTTTAGTAGCTTTGTAGGACAGCTTAAAGTCTGGGATTGTGTTGCCTCCTGGTCTTATTGTCCAGAATTGCATTTGCAATTCTAGACCTCTTCTGGCTCCATATGAATTTTAGATTGCTTTCTGTAGTTCTGTGTGGAGTGTTTTTGATATTTTGATTGGGATTAGGTTGAATCTGTATAATACTTTTGTTATGGCCAAACTATATTGATTCTGTCTATCCAGGAGCAGGGGATATCTTTCCATTTTCTGACATCCTCTTCAATCTCCTTTGTTACAGTACTGTAGTTTTCATTGTAGCAGTCTTTCACTTCCTTATCTAGGTTAATTCCTAAGAATTAGTTATTATTTTTTTGGTGCAATTGTGAAAGGTACTATTTTGCTAACTTTCCTCTTGGCGAGTTTGTCTTTAGTCTACTAGAACCCTGTCAATTTTTGAGTGCTGAGTTTATATCTTGCTATGCCACTGAATTTGGGTATTAGTCCTAGGACGTTTTGGTGGCATTTTGGGGGGGTTCTGTGTAGAGGATCATGCCATCAGCACTAAGGATAATTTAGCTTCTTCCTTCCCTATCTAGATCCCTTTCTTTCTCTTGTTTTATTTGCTGCAAGTTAATGTTTCAGGGACTGTATTGAGCAGAGTTGTGATAGTGGACATCCTTGTCCTGTGAGAGGGAGCTACTCTTACTGCTCTTGAAAAGGCACTAATTCTGTCATGGGAATGTGCCAGCAAGACTTCAACTAAGCCATCTTCCCTCCCAAATGGCCTCCTGGTATCATCTGCTCCATGCGGGGACTCTAGCATAGGAATTCTGAGACAGTCCAAAACAGGAAGCTTAGGAAGGTTAAAGGTTGGAGCCTTACAATATTTTTTTCCTTTCACAACATTTACCTGGAAAACTGTTCCCTCCTGGGTTTGAACTAATTTAAAACTGTTACAACTCATTTGATGGCAGCATTTATGAAACAATTCTCTTAGGAGTCTTGATGAGACGCAGTGAGGAAACCAGGAGGCATGCGACATGGCACCTGAGCACATCTCAGTTCTGAAGCACCTTTTACTTATTTTAGTAATAGCCGTTTAACTCCTGGAAAGAATGGGCTGTGCGTGGTAGCGAAGAAAGAATCCAAGAGGTTAGGATTTTGGCTTTGTATAAGCCTGTAGTAATACTCATTAACTAGTTGTTCCAAAAGTAATAAACAAGTTAATGAGTTTGGAGTGAGAAATGTTCCTTTACTTCAAAGAGATGTGCAGATGTGTGCACTTAGCAAGAAGGAAGTTTATTATCCTAGTAAATTACCTTTTTAGAATTTTATTTTTTGGGTAGCAAATAGATTTTATTTGTTTCCCTATTTAGAGAACAATAACTTTTAATTGCTAGTAACTTTTCCCCCAAAATCAATTAGGTAGATATCTCCTGGGTCGAGGCCTTGAAAGGACAGAATAGTTACCTTCCTTTCAGGAGGAGAGTAAAACACTCATTATGTTTGTGTTTCATTTCACTGCTGCCCTCCAAACCGTTCAGCTTATCCTGCCCTGGTAAACATTGTCTGAACTACTCTATTGTTTGCATTCCACTCCTGTTTATAGCAAAGGGAGAGGACTCTCAAAAGACTATATTCAACTTACCAACACTGATCTTAACCAGTAGATCGTATTCTGCTGGTTTTGTTGTACAGTGGAGACATAATGCTGCATATAATAGGATCTTAGAATTTGCACAGTTAGAAATCATAAGGTTTTGCTTCATTTTGTAACTGAGACTGAGGAAAGAAATCTAATTAGTAAATGAACCAAATCTAGAACCAAGGCTTTTTGGCTTCCAGCTTAGTGATTTTGTACCCGTGTATTGACTTGCTTTCTAATTAGCAGTCAATTACTAACATGTAAGGAAAATATTCTTACTCAGACTCTGGAAGAAAGGGAGAGAGGGAGAGAGACAGAGACAGAAAACGGGACAGGGGACAGAGAATAGAAAGAGAGGGAGGAAAGAAGGGAAAAATGAGAATTCTGACCATGCCTCTGGTTTGCGGAAGTGTCTCCTAGTCCAGTGGGGATGTGACAGGGACATAAACCTCAGATCACGGGAGTCTGGCTATGGGGGGGGGGTGCAGACCTCACTGGAAGCATCAATGAGCCTCAGTGAATTACCTGAATTTTCTTTGAGTTAGCCTGAGTGAAGTTTCTTCAGGGTTCTCTGCTGTCACCCTTTCACCTCATTAGGGCCTTGAAGCCTCACCCTGTGTGGACATCCCTTTCCTCTGGGAATAGAGAGGGTTTCTTGGACTCGAGGGTCTTTTGAGCAGTTGGTTTTAATAGATAAGCAAACATGTATTTATAGGGTGTACAGCCTGATATGTGGATACACTGTGGAATGGCTGGGATGATCTATTTAACACTCATTACCTTATATAGGTTTTTGTGATTAGAAGGCTTAAAATCTATTGTTTAACAATTTTCAAGCACATAGTGTATTGTTTTCTCTGTAGTCACCATGATGTACATCAGATTTCTTGGACTTCTTCCGCCTGCTTAATTTAAACTTTGTGCTTTTGACTGACGCCCTACAAAACTCCCACCTTGGCCGTGTGCAGCCTCTGGCGACCAGCATTCCCTGCTGCTGAGTATGACCTTTTGTACACTTCATGTGTAAATGAGATCATGTGTATTTCTCTGTCTGAACCTGGCTCATTTCACTTACTCTGCCGGCCCCCAGGATCGTGCATGTTGTCAGAAATGACAGATTTCCTTCTAAGACTGGCCGGAGTTCTGCTGTGTATTGCGATAAGCCCATGGTGAGTTGAAAATATCCCAAGGAGAAAATACCCAAGTCATAAACGCATTCAGTGCGTTGCTCGGACGCCGTGTGCAGAGAAGCTTGGCTGTTTGCCGGAGAATGGATGCGTGGCTGTCCAGGGGCAATGGCCTGCTCTCCCCCACCATGCCGAGAGGGGGTGGTAGCACCTGCCATGAACACGTACACTAGCTTGGGGGAGAGATCAAAGTTCCAAGTGCAGTTTCCCCTGGATCCTATTCCTTGCCCACTACTGTAAAGTTGAAAAAAGTCCCAAGTCCGACTTCCAAGTTAGGGCACCATCTGTACATAGGGTACTTCCTTTACCCATTCGCGTAAGGATCTTCTGACTGGTTCACGGGCACCTTGGAAAATCTTTCCTAGACTTCATGACCTGGTTCAGGGGGTTCAGGTGGGAAGAAGATGCATAATGACCTTCCTGCTTCTGTCATTTTCTCCAGTATCACGTTTCGTATTTTGGGGTCGTGTGTCCCAATGCCATCATCGAGTGCTGGGAGGCCACCTCTGCTGAGTCCTGTCAGAGTCCCTGTGTGCCCCTTCCACCCAGGACTGCCAGTCCCCTGGGTCAGCGCGGCAGGGGCTCAGGTGGGCCCTTTGTAATGGCTGCGTGGACCGTAGAGAGCAGCAGCAGCTTTTCCCTCAAAGCCAGGCTACATTTTACATTTAAATCTTTTGATTAAGGGGTCAGTGCTGAACGCTTCTTTTGGTTAATTTTTGTAGTTAAATAAGTTATAAGTTATATCTAAACCATGCGTCTAGGAACTCATGGGCCAGGAGTGCAAAGTCCAGGTAGGAATTGGATCAGTGTTTGCAGGGGAAGCCTTTGCCCGGGACCTGTAGGCTGATGGAATGTTTGGGTGCTTTCTCTCCTCAAGAAATTCATGACAACGTCGAGGTCTCCTAATGAGATAGTTAATGACTTTTCCCACACATTCCCCCAGCCTGAGTGCAAGTCTTCCTTTGACCTCTCTTCCTCTTGCCAAACCTTTTCATCACTCTTTACCTGTTTTTTCAACCTGGCTTCTCGTCTTGCTCTCTGGACTGCACCAGGTCTCCCAAGGGAACTGATGACCATGTTTTAGCAGCCCCGCCATGGGGCAAGCATGAGAGTGTTTGCGTATTGTGGGCCTATGTCGGAGACACGGAAGACAAGTTTTCCCAGCGGTGCCAAGTAGTGGCACATAGGTATGTATTCCAGGCAGTAATTTAAGGAGAAATCAATTGTCTTCAAATTTTCAGAAGAAAAAATAACAAAACTCAGCTTTATGGTAAAAACTCTTAGTAACAATGCTTGAGCTCTGTTGTTAGGATAAGAAGTTTGGTGGCGGAAAATAGATATTTTATTTTTTCCCTTTTATTTCATGAGATCATTAAAATGAAGTTTAAGCTTTCAACACATTTTTTTTCTCCAGTACATTTTTAACAAGAGTGTGGTATAAGGGTCCCAAATAAGGACACTGATTATAGTTTATAGCTGGCCTTTGTTATCAGCTATTTGTTTTAACTGACACAACTGCATCTAGTGGTACAACTTGCTGCTTGGAGGAACGTGGAATCGTGGGGCCGCTGCATCCAGCTGGCTTCCAGGTGAAGTAGGAAAAGCTATGGGAAGCTTGTTTTTAAAATTGGGATACTTTGTGATGTAGATGTTATTAGCCAGTTTTCTGTCACTAAAGCAAGCACGCTGGGTACATAAGCTTATTGTGATACAAGGTTTGCTTGGGATCACAGCCGTGGAGGTTTGGTTAATCCGTGCCTAGCTGGCCTGGGTGCTCCTGGCCTTGTGGCGAGGTGGCAGGCTCCTCACGGTCTTTGTCACACGGCTTTGGAGGGCGAGAAAGATCCAAGCTGTAGCAAAAATGTATGATCTGCGGTTATAATTATTTTGTTTTGCTGGCCTTAAAAATATAATTATCAACATGAGTGGGATTGGAGGGCATGTCAGTGAAGCAAGGCACACACAGGAAGTCAAATGTCACATGTCCTCACTTATAGGTGGGGGCTGCAGAAAAGAGCACCTCATAGAAGCAGAGAATAAAATAGTAGTTGCCAGAGACTGAGAAGAGGGAGAGACTGAATTCGCCAAGGGCTGGTCTATTATGCTCAATTCTTTCTAAGAACCAGTTCTTTTTCTTCCTCTTCCTCCTCCTCCTCCTCCTCCTCCTTCTTCTTCTTTTTGTCTTTTTGAGACAGGGTCTCCCTATGCAGTTCAGGCTAACCTTGAGCTCACTTTGTAGCCCAGGCTGGTCTCGAACTCACAACGATCCTCCTGCCTCAGCCTCCCAAGTGCTGGGATTATAGGTGTATGGCACCATGCCTGGCTACAGAACCAGTTCTCTGATTCATTGATTCTTTGTATTGTTTTTAATTTTAGTCTAAATCTCATTAATTTCTGTTCTTTCTGCTCTCCCACCTTAAATTCAGTTTTGATTTGGGCTGTTGTTTTCCAGGTACTTTGAGGTTCATCATTAGATTTATTTGAGCTCATTCTGTTTTTCTGATGCGAACACTGCTTACAATAAGCTTCGCTCTTAGGATCACTTTCACTGTGTCCCATGGGTTCTGGTGTGTTGTGCCGGAATTGTCCTTTGATTCCAGAAATTGTTTACTTTCTTCCCTGATTTCTCTTGTGACCCACTGGGTACTGAGCAGTGTTACTAAGTTTGTAGGTAGTTACACATTTTCCGAGAGACACTGCAATCTTAAACTTTGAAGTGACCGGATAAGGAGAAGCAGGAAGGATGCCTCGCGAGGAGGCACGCCTTGGCGTGGAGAAGGCCCACGGCACCTGCTGCTTCACGGTCTTGAGTGGCCCATCTGTGCTTGGCCAGGCTGCTCCTGGAAACAGACCGTGGCAGGCTTGCCAGACTGGCACACGCTTACCAGTTACAAAACGGATGGCGTTTGTCCCAGCTTGGCTGTTTTCTGCATGACGATCTGATTTTGTTAACCAGCAGAGTCAGAGCCCTCCCTGCCCAATTCCTATTCTAGGGCATATTCTGCCGGTGGCCTTAACTTTGCCCTATGACATAACAACTTGGTGAATAAGTTCAAACAGCAGCACTGAACATTGCCAGTGCTATTACCGCTTTCCAGACTAGCGTTTCCGTACATCACATCTGGCAGCAAGCCCATTCATTTTGCAAAGCTTAGGGCTGCTGTCAGTTACCCCGTGGAAAAAAGCCCCAACCGTCATGTTCAATGACCTATTTTCTTTTCTGAGTGCTTGTAATACTCGATGTGTTTGTCTGTTTTCATAGGTCTTAATAAATATTTGTGTGTCAGTCTCCTGTAATGGGATGCAACTCACCAAGAACAGAAGAGGTATCATTCATGGTTCTGTCTCCAGCTAGTGGCTTGTTGTTCAGAGGTGAATAAGTGCACAAGTGAATCAATGAATTGGTCAGTCAGACTTTGTCCCTACCATGGGGCTTTCACCTATGTGGAGAACTGCTGGAGAGGACTTGTAAGCAGCTGGTTGAAGGGCAGACAGCTGGAAGGACGGGGATCTCTTGGCTCTTTGCTCAGAGCCCTGCTGAGGTTTTTCATTCCGTTTGTGATTGGATCAGAAATGAGTAAGAACTCTGTGAAGACTGGTCCCTTGCTTTTTACTTGAGTTTCAGGAATGATGGGAATCTCCCAGTATATGCTAGCAAGACCTTCAGTTTCCTGGATTTTAGACAAATACACATCTGACACTTGACTCTGAAGTATATTGAACAGGAGCTAGGGTCTGTGAGACAGCCTACCAGGGGGTCCAGAGGCGCATCCAGCACCACGTTGGAGAAATAGAATTGCCCTAGGGAGACTTGGTGAGACGTGAGGCTGTTGGTTTTCTTTTCACTTCTAGTTTTGTCTTTCAAGTTATACCGTGTCCATTCAAGATCACTTAGTTGCAACCAGTTAGTTACTCTTATAAACTTGTTAATCAGTTCTCTGGAGAAGTTCAGGTTGAGAGGCCAGAGGAGATGTATGTGGTACAAGGGCAGCAACTCTAGAAGCAACTGAAATGTGGACAAGATGATTGGTTTATCAAGTGTTTCTATGGGTCCAGTCCTACACTGAGGAAGTACTACTCATAGCTAAGCAATTAGCCTTCAACAAAAGCGATCAGACTTGAAATTTAACACGTGAAATAAGACAGTGAAATTGGGATCAGCGTTGTCTTTTACTGTTGTTCCTTGTCCCTGACATTACTGGCTGTCGTATACCCACAAGAGGTATTTAATCTATGTTACATCTCTCTACGGTAGCATCAGATGCATCAGAGGTACATTTTATGAAAAAAGAGCTTTTATGGAGTGATGGTAGGAAATAAGAAGACTGTTGGAGACTGGAGAGGAGATAGGGGAGGGGAAAGGTAAGGGATTCACAATGATCCCCATACGTATGTATATCAATCCCCCAAAACGAGCATCACTATTTTGTGTTGCAAACAAACACTTAAAAAACCAAAGAAGAATATATCTTTTTTTATCCATTCCTTGGTTGATTGGCATTTGGGTTGTTTCCAAGATTTAGCTCTTATACTGTGCTGCTATAAACATGGGTGCACATATATTGCTGTGAGTACAGTGTTTTTAATTCTTTTGGGAAATACCCAGAAGGGGAAGAGCTGGGTCGAATGGGACCTCTAGTCCTAGTTTTTAGAGGAAACTCCACACTGATTTCCGTGGTGGTTGCACCAGTCTAAATTCTGACCAACAAGGGAGAAGATCTTTCCCCACAGCCTCTCCACGATTCGTTATTGGTTGATTTCTTGATGATAGTCATTCTTTCTGGGGTGCGATGGTGTCTTAGTTACTTTTTACTCGTTACTGAGACAAAATACCCAAAGTTGGGAAAGGAAAGGTTTGTTTCTTACAGTTTTTGGAGGTTTCAATCCATACTCAGTTGACTCCAAGGCAGGGTGGCATGGCGGGGCCGCAGTTCATGGAGGCTGCAAACAGGAAGGCAGAAACGGGCAAGAGAGAGAGACACACCTTCTTCCTGCCATTACATCACATCCTGGTTCCACCCCTAGGAGGGTGTAGCACTGACACCACCAACCCAAGCACTAGACAATGAACCAATCACAAATGCACAATACAAATACATGAGGCCTTGGGGCCACTGACATAAACCATGACAGATGGAATCACAGTGTTGTTATAATTTGCATCTCTCAAATGACTAGTGGTGTTGAACATTTTTTCATATATTTATTTGCCATTTGTGTTTCTTTATCGGAGAAGTATGTCTTCATCTCAGATGCCCATTTTTGGATTGGATTCTTGACTTTGGAGAGGGGGTCTGATTTTATTCAGTTCTTTGTATGTTCTAGAGGTAAATCCTTTGTCTGAGAGACAGTTGACTAAAACTTTTTCCCACTCTGTCGGTTGTCTCTTCACTAAGTGATTTCATTTGATGTACAAAAGCTTTTTAATAAAAGGAGATCCCAGTTGTTGATTCTTTGAAGTATTTCCCATGTGATCTGGGTTTTGTTCATGAAGTTGCTGCCTACCCCTGTTTCTTCAAGATTTCTACCTATTTTCTCTTCTAGGAGATTTAGTGTTTCTGTTTTAATATTTAGATTTTTGATCCATTTAGATTTTAGTTTAGATATGATTCTGGTTTTAATCTTTGTCATATAGAACAAACTAGTTTTTATAGCACCATTTGTTTAAGAGGCTCTCTTTCTTCCAGTGAACATGTTTGGTTCCTTTGTCAAAGATAAGGTGGCTGAATGTGTTTTTAATTGTGTCTGTATCTTCTAATCTATTTCAATGATACTCAGGTCTGTTTTTGTAGTAGTAGTTGTTGTTTTTGCCAGCACCATGCTGCTTTTATCACAGTAGCTTTGTAGTATAATTTCAAGTCATGGATTGTGATGCCTCCTGCCTTGCCTTCATTGCCCAGAATTGCTTTCTCTACTCTAGGTCTCTTCTAGTTCTAAATGAATTTTAGAAATGCTTTCTCTAGTTTTATGAGGCATGTTAATGATATTTTGATTGGGATTGCATTAAATCTGTATAAAATTTTGGGGAGTATGGCCATTTTCACTCTGTTGGTTCTTTCCAACCATGAGCAAGGGGTATCTTTCCATTTTCTGATATCCTTTCCAATCTCCTTTATAAGAGTACTATAGTTTTCAATGTATGGATGTTTTACTTCCTTTGTTAGAGTAATTCCTAAGTATTTGATTTTTGGAGGGCTATTGTGAAGGGTGGAGTTTCCCTAATTTCTCTCTCAGTTTGTTGTTTGTGTACAAGAAAGCTATTGATTTTTGAGTGTTGACTTTGTACAAAGCTACACAGCTGAATTTACTTATTAAATCAGAAGTTTTCTTCTGGTGGAGTTTTTGGAATCTTCTATATAAAGTATCACGTCATCTGCAAATAATGATTTAACATCTTCCTTTTCTATTTTTATTCCTTTTATTTCTCTTTCTTGTCTAATTATGCTGGCTAATGTTTCCAGAACAGTATTGAATAGGAGTGGTGATAGTGGACCTTCTTGTCTTCCTGATTTTAGAGTGAAAGCTTTCAATTTTTGTCCATTTGATATGATGTTGGCTGTGGTTTGGAATAGATGGCTTTCATCAGATTGAGGTTAAGACCATGTATTCCAATTTTCATGAATGAATGTTGGGCTTTGTCAAAAGTTTTTTCTGCATGTACTGAGATGATCACGTATGTTTTTCTTTGACTCTGATGATATGGTGTATTGCATTTCTTGATTTGTATATGTTGAACCATCCCTGCATTCCTGGGATGGATCCCACTTGGTCATAGTGTATGATCTTCTTGATAATTTGCTGAATTCTGTTTGTTAGTACTTTATTGAAGATTTTTACATCTATATTCATTAGGGAGATTGGTCTGTTCTCTTTTTTGGTTGGGTCTTTCTTGGGTTTTGGTATTTGGGTAATACTTGCCTCCAGGAATGAGTTAGGGAGAATTGCTTCCCTTTCAATTTCATTAAAGAGTTTGAGGAGTATTGACATTAAGTACTCTCTAAATTTCTTGTAGAATTTAGCTATGAATCCATTGGAACCTGTGCTTTTCTTTGTTGGTAAGTTTTTAGTTACATTTTCAATTTCATTAACTGATATTGGGCTGTTCAGAATATTTATATCTTCTTGATTCAGCTTTGGTACTTCATATATATCTAGGAATATGTCCATTTGTTCTGTGTTTTCCATCCTATGAGAGTAAAGATTTTCAAAGTAGGTATTGCAAATCTGAATTTCCACAGGATCTGTAGCAATTTCACCCTTTTCATTCTTCAGTGCATGAATTTGAGTCTATCCTTTCCTTTCTTTTTTTTTGATTATGTTGGCTAAGGATTATCAATTTTATTTATTCTTTCAAAGAACCAACTCTTAAATTCATTAATTCTTTGTATTTTTTTAGTCTTCATTACATTAATTTCTGTTCTGATCTTTATAATTTCCTTCTTTGTATGGGCTTTGGTCTTGTTCTTTTCCTAGAAACTTGAGGTGCAACATTATGTTGTTTATATGTGCTAGTTCTGTTTTCCTGATGTGAGAATTCATTGCTATACATTTCCCTCTTAGGACTGTTTTCATTGTATCCTGTAAGTTCTGATATATTATATCTGCATTTTTGTTTAGTTGTAGATATTATTTAATTTCTTCTTTAATTTTATCTGTGACACTTTGGTTATGTAGGGTATTGTTTGATTTCCATGTGTTTATGGAGTTTTTGCAGTTTCTTTTGCTATTGATTTCCAATTTTGCTGCACCATGGTCAATGTGCATGAGATAATTTCAATTCTTTTGCATTTACTTAAGCATGTTCTGTGGGCTAATATATGGTCTGTTTTAGAGCACTGCCATGTGCAGCTGTGAAGAATGTGCGTTCTGATTATGTTGGATGGAATACTCTGAAAACATCTACTAAGTCTGTTTGCTCACAGGTTTGGTTCACTTCTGATATTTCTTTGCTACTTTTTGGCAAGTTGGTCTATCTCTTTGTGACAATGGGGGTGTTAAGGTCCCCCGTTACAACTGTGTTATTGTTTATTTGACTTTTCATGTCTGCTAATAATGGTCTTATATAGTGGGGTGCTCCCATATTTGGTGCATACATATTTATAATTATTATCTCTTCCTCTTTAAAGTTTTTCCCTATGAAGTATGTAGTGATCTTCTTTATGTGTTTTGATCATTCTGGGTTTGAAGTTCACATTGTCTGCAAAGAGAATAGCTACCTCTACTTTTTTCTGGGTTCTTATTGCATGGAAAATTGTTTTCCATTCTTTGACTTTTAAACTATGAATTTCTTTTTGAGTTAAATGTGTTTCTTGTATACAGTATATTGTCGGATCTTGTTTCTTGATTCATTCTTCCACTCTGTTTCTTTTGATTGGTGAATGGAGGCCATTTACATTGATAGTTAGAACTGATAATGTATTGGCTTATCTTTGTCATGATATTTCCCTGCTGTTCGGTCCCTGCTTTTCCCCTCTGTTTAATTGCGTGCCTTGCCTGGTGGTTTTTTTCTGTTGTCGTTCTTGGAATTGTGGTCACTTTTATCTCTTTCTAGACTATCTTTAAATACTCTTTATAGGGTTGGCTTGGTGGACATGAATTTCTTCAGTTCTTTGTCATGGAAATATCTTATTTGTCTGTTAATTGTGAGTTTTGCATGGTACATCAATCTGAGTTATAAGTTGTTTTCTTTCAGGACTTGAAATACTTTACTCTAAGCTCTTCTTGACTTGAGGGCTTCTGTTGAGAATCCTGCCATGATTCTGATAGGCTTTCTTTTATAGGTGATCTCTTTCTTTTCTATGATAGTTTTTAATATTCTGTTTTTGTGCTGAATTTCTGCAATCTTGATTATTATATATCTTGATATACTTTTATTTTGGTCATGACTGTTTAGAGTTCTGTGTGCTTCATTTATTTGTATGTCAAATTCATTACCCATGCTTGGGAAGTTCTCTGCCATTATTTCTACAAAGAGAATTTTTTTATGGCATTTGTGCTGTCTCTAGCTTTCTCATTGACCCCAACCAGTCTTATGTTGTTCTTCTTTGCTTCATTCTGTAGTTGTTGCATTAATTTCTCATGGTCTCTTGCTGTTTTTAAGATGTCTTTCTTTTTGTAATCACTAGCTGCAATTCTGTCTTCAAGATCTGATGGTACATCCTCTCCATTCAATCTGTTGCATATACTTTCAATGGATGCTTTAATCTCTTGGATTTCTGTTTGGATCTGTTGCATGGATTCCATTTCTTTCTTGTGTTGGGCATTTTTTGTTTGTTTGCTTTTGTTTTTTGGTACTGGAACTTGAACTCATGACTTTGTGCTTGCCAGTGTTGGGCATTTTTTTTCATCATTTTTGTAAGCTCATCTATTCTGTTATCTGTGTCTTCTCTAATATTTTTTATTTTAAGCATCATTACTTTTTGTACCTGAGACATTATTTTCTCTATAGCCTTTTCAACTTGTTTTTTCACTTCTGTTACTATCATTTCAGAAAGTTCCACTGTTTTACTTCCAATTTTGTGTATTATATTGTGTCCCCGGCTTGTCCTGGGGGGCTGGAAGGCTGGGGTTGCATTTTCCTTTGTGTCTTGTCATTTTGATATGGGGGAAAGAAAGTCCCAACCTGCTAGATGTTTGGTATGAGTCAGCATTCTCTAAAACTGAAGAATGAATTTTAGGAACATCAGAGGTTAAGAGCAAAATACATTTAGTGAGAGAAAGAAAGCTTTTGTTTGAGAGAGACAGAAAGGGTGCCAAGTGAGTTGTCAAGGACCTTGCCTTTTTTAGGGTTTTTATAGAGCAAAATCACAAGGTCAGGTGTGTCTAAGGTGGGCATAAGATGGGACAGAACTATGGTCAACCAATAAGATTAAGACTATAATTGCTCAGGTAAAATTGATTAGATTAGAATCAAGTGGGGAAGAGAGTCATATAGCAAGTGGGCACAAATACAGAACAGGGCCTTTTCCTGCGGGAGTTGAGTTAGTGGCTCCTTCTGCCTTCTTCAAGGTGATTGATACCTATTTAGGATATCAATCCCTGCTGTTTATCCTTAGGAAGCATGTGGGTACATTTATCTTTTGTCTTGAGGTCTGGCCCAGAGTGGGAGGTGTCTTCTCCTCCACAGTTGCAAGGTATCTGCACTGGCTTTTTCGAGGGTCTAGTTCCATCTGACTGCCTATAATATTTCTATCTAACTCAGTTGTCTGTAACAATTTTCTGTTTTTTTTTTTAATTTTATTTTGTTCTCTATGTTGATGCTTGTTGATTTCTTATTAGAGGTAGCTTTATCACTAATATTTAGGCTTCCCTAAGAAATATCTTTTCTTCAGGGATGTCCTCTAGATGCAGGTGGTTCTTTATAGCTATCCCAAGAATCTACCTTCCCAACTTGTAAAAGATGCAAAGTTACTATTTGGCTCAGCAACCAATTCTTTGGTACTGGGCTGTGTGATTATAACCCCAAGCAATCACAGTGTTATCATACAGGGCAGAAAAACTGATTATGACATGTATGGCATCCTGTCTAAAGTAGTACAGTTAGTAATAATAGTTTCTAATACAGCTTGACTGCTGAGAACTGTGATAACCATTAACCTGCTGAATCTGTCCACAGCAGCAAACTCTAAATTATTATCTTTATATTAATCCCAGCATTCATGCTTGATCCAGCAAATGCCAGTTGTTTAATGACACTGTCTGTGACAGTGAGCAGAAGTGTACCTGGCATTCAGAGGAAAGGGCTGTGTCAAAAGGCAGCAGAACAGGAAGTGGCTTTACACTGTGCAGAAGCCTTTGTGCCGCTGGGTGACTTTGTGAGCCATGGAGATGCAGACGCGTAGGCCTGAGGGGAGACAACTGCTCTCTCCCTTGGGTCTCCCTTGGGTCTCCCTTGGGTCTCCCTTGGGTCTCCCTTGGGTCTGAGGGAGCCCCAGTGAGCCATTTCCTTCTCTTTGTCCTGGGAGACAAGCATAGCTCTGTGCTCAGGCCATTTTCCAACAGACTTGTAACTTGTCTTTGTTTTTTTAAAAAAAATAACAGCCCAAACCTGCCTATCCCTAAAGAGGTGCTTGCCTTACAAACCCCGCCTAAAAGCTCTGAGTGCTTCTTCCCTCCCTCTCTGTCTGTCTCTGTCTGTCTGTCTGTCTGTCTCTGGTCAAAGTGGCCACAATTTTGATTTTGAGATTCATTTCCTGCCTGCGGCGCCCTCCTTCCCATGCCTGTCACACGATAGCCATAGCCAGCCAGCGGGTTAGGTGAGAGTCGCAGTAAGGCAAAGGGACTTTGTGATCCGGATCAGCGTTTTGCCTTGGGGACAGTGTTTGAAAGGGCATGGCCGGGTGGGCTGGGTGAGACAGGGCCTTGGGCTGAAGGCCTGTTCCGGCTGCCCTGGCCAGCTGCTGGCAGCAGTTGAATGACTTCTGGTTTTGTGGTCTGCGTGTGGGGATGTCTGTTGCCCTTGCTTCGTGCAGGCTACATGAAGAGGCTGCAGTGAACTGTAGCTCTCCTAATCTGGAGAAGGGCTGGGAAGAACAGTGGAGGGCATTTGTCACCAAGAGTCACCTCTGTCCTCACGAAGATGCGGTGGCCCTTCCCTTGGCCTCCCCATACTCCGGTGAGCTTGGCCAACCTCTGCCCTCCGGACTTCAGTGGTACAAATGCTCATCATGCATCGATGTGTGCTGGGTGGTCGTGCCCAGTGGAGGATGGCAATCTAAAGATGCCATCACAGGGTCAAACAGTGGCACATGGCTACGTAACGAGACACCCAACCGCATCACATCATCTTAGCCCAGTGCCGGGAAAGGGCCACGTGCTGGCATGTCCACAGGTAGTCAGGATTTCGTGGAAAAGGCTGAGCTGGGGGTGGGAGTGGGTGGGGAGGCCGGGCAGAGGCTTAGTTTAAGTCCCTGCGCCTGCGCACAAAATACTGGTTGCATCCATTCCCAAGCACACAGTGTTCTTCTTCCTGCACCACATTAGTATTTCTTTGTTATAGTTGAAAACAGAGGTCTTTACAGAGGTCATGGGCAGTCTACACGCAGAAATTTGTAGGAAAAGGACGTGGTAAAGGCATTGTCATTGACCAGAACCTGAGCAAAGCTGATAGGACCAAAGGTCAGGTCTGATGCCTTCCACTCTGAGAAGGTTACAAACACACTCAGTTATAACTCAGGGGCGGGCTTCCTGTGCAGTTGGTGAGTTCTTCAGTTCCCTTCTCTTTGTATAGATTAAACTTTCATGTAGTGAGTAGGACCCATTTTAAAACAAAGTCTAGTGGGGAAAGGACATTTCGGCAAGGCTAGTTAACTCCATCCCTTTGGGTGTCATCTCAGATTCTGAGCCCAGCACATGACTCATAAGCAGCTGAAACTTGGGATATAAAATGCGTTTATTTCTTTCAGTTCTTATCCTCTTTAAGGCCATCTGGAGACCAGAGCCGTCAGAGGGTCCATGGAAATTTACCTTCCTTAGCACTTTTCCAAGCTAGCAGGGAGGGTCCTGGGGGTGCTCAGGTACCTCTGAAACTGCCCCTCCTTGTCTCAGCAGGAAAATACCCTTTTCATCTGGGGCTAGAAATGTAGAATATCCGGAACGACCCGAGCCTCGTTTCGAGAAGGAACTTATCCCAATCTCCACACTCCCTGCCCTGTACTTAACATTTTTCATCCAGTTGCTACTGTGGAATTCTTTTTTAAAGGAATTTTTTCCCTGTAAGCACTTCCAGTTTATTTAATCCATGTAACAGTGTAGTCGTGTTCCCCAACCCCTACCTCAATGATACTCTTTCCTGTGTTCCAAAGAACCGAGCACACAAGAGGGCCTGCTTGTCAAGGGGTTTTAAAGATTCTAATGCAGGCAGGCACTACACCAGTGGAGAAATTTTTATGTCCAGATCTTACACCTTGAGCAACTACCTTAAAGATAACAACATGTAATACATTAACTATTGTTATTCTAGTATTATTTCATTATGGACTTTTGTTTTACCTTTTTCCCATAAAATTAAAAAAAAGCTTCTAATGCATTAGGCGGAAAGGAAGTGGTCTAAAACGTACTTCATACGTGGTGAATAGCTGTACTGTGTCAGGTGGCTTTGGATTTCTCATACCTGCTTACGTGCTCTCTAGCTGGTGGGGGGTACTTTAAAGCACGCTTTGAAAACCATGGGCACATTTGCCCTCGATTTGTTTGTCTTTCATCTGTTCTCCGCATTGCCAATGTGTGGTTACACAGCACAGCTCAAAAGGAACCTCGGCAGCAGAGGGTGATTGTGATTCTTTGCAGGATGTGTCGTGACAGAGCAGGTCAGAGCTGAGGGGTGCAGACGAACACCCCGCTGTGTGGCTCAGGTGCCCCAAAATCACTCCTGGGTTCGAGGAGGGCCTTGCATTCATTCGGGATGTCAACAGGCAGGAGGGTCGGGAGGGGATTTTGTAGATGCAAAGTACGGCTTCAGCTTCCACTTTGCTGCTCAGGTTTTGTGATCCTAGAGGGGTGATATCGGTGACAGTACACAGAGTAACAAAGTCCAGACCAAATGTAGAATTACAATACATGTTTTGTTAAAGGGCAAGGAATTTTTCCTACAAATGAATCAAGAAAAAAATTGGAAACTGGGCATAGTATTGTAAAGGCAGTTCCTGTGCTCTCCTAAATGGACTTTCTCCTTGTAGGGAAGGAAGGGGTGGGAAGAGAGTGGGGAGGTAACTTCTTTTGCTAGCGTAACTCTGGCGCCCTGTAGTTTCACACTGCTCCAATCTCAAAGAGCAAAGCTAGTGTTTCAGTCCACCAGAAGGCCTTGGTGTCAAGCAGTTTCTGTAGTAGGCAAAGTGCCAGTGGTAGGAAGGGCATGGCGGGTGCAAGTGAGAGATTGTCCTCCAAAACCAGCCTTTTAGTGTCTGCCTTCGGGGGACCTAGGCTCCGCTCTGACAGCAAGTGAGCGCTGCCATTCACTGTGTCACCACAGTGGACCCTGAAAGGAGGCCACTCGAGGCGCACTGGTTGTTTCTGGCTGCAGCTCACCCGTGCCTCCTTGTTCCTAGAGGCATCTAGTCCGTGCTCTTGGCCTGTGGCAGTAACACTTTGAAATGTTTAAGAATATGTTGAAGATATGCAGCGTTTCGTTCTTATTAGGATGCTTAGCCGGTGGTTGCCCAATCAGGAAAGTAAGGTGAAGTTTAAGATGTACTTTTGTTGCAAAATTTCTCAGCACAAACAAGCTGATGGGGGTGGTATTTGTACTGAACAGTGCCTTCCTAATAACCAAGTATTGTCCGCGTTGGTTCACATGTGTGAGCGATAAGAGCTCCACTGCTGGTCCCGTGGGTGAGTGGTGCTTGGGAGGTCACTTCCCTCACCCTGTGCTGTATCTGCCCCTCTTTCTGAAACAGAAACTAGTTCCATGGTGGGAACAACTGTGAGCAAGTTTGCGGAACAGAATGTATAATACCTGGGCTGTCATGGGAGGCATAGGGTACCTGGGAGCCATGACATTTTTGCAACAAAGAATCAAAGAGGAGGACAGGTTTGTACCACATGGAACACATGGTTGCCACCTCTGGCACCTTACTGTGTATCTTAGCTGTGCTCCTTCAACCCTGTGGGGACACACCAGTTTCCTGCAGTGCAAAGCCAGTCCTGAAACTTTATTGCAAGGGAGAAATTGCTGAGAGTTTTCCAAAGATGGCAGATCAGTAGGTAGCAGGAGAGGGACCCTCTCTGAGAGAGACAGCTCAAATGCCAGAATAGAACACCCTGGAGAGACCCAAACAGAGAGAGATGGACTCTCTCAACCCAGGAAGAAACTAAAGTGAAAAAAACCGCTCCAATATGAGGTCCTGGGGCTACCATTAGAGAAGCTAAGATCAGCGAGCATGGCGCCCTCCTCGAGCCGCCTAAATTCATGCCCGAGATCGACATGACTGACCAAACCACGCCGATGTGACTGGCTTGAGAGGCTGGAGAGTGGAGCTGAACAGCCCTGTGTGCGGCTCACCTGGACCCGGCCCTGCACTCGAACCACCCAGAGGCACCGTGAATTTGCACTGCAGCTGCGCTGAGGTCAGAGGTCTGGGAGCCCAGCAGTTCTCAGGGACTGGCATCAACACTCGGTGAGTGATGGGAATAAGACCCTCCCATGGGAAAGGGGCAACTGACTGGACGACATGTTGGATTTGGGCAGGACAGCCCTAACTCCATAAGGAAGTGGCTTCAGGTGGTTGCTCCCCTCGAAGAGCGGATTGGTGGGATCTGCTTGGACTGGGTCGCGCCCCTGGCCGGGACCCAGTGGGTCGCTACAAATTAATTGTCTGAGCTTGGCGCACACTGACGCAGTGAAAGCCTGCAAAGGTTGACTGCCCCTGAGGGGAGGAGCAGCGCACACTGCCCTTACCTGAACTTCACTCTCTGATAGTAGTGTAGCAGGAGAGGGACCCAGAGGGCAGAAGCCCCTAGCCTGCATGCTCCAGAGAAGCCTTAACCAACAAGAAAAGGGGCTTGGAATTACACTGTACACTTGTATGGAAGGAACCAAAAACATGACGAGAGAGAGAAATAAGAAAAAACCCCCAGCCCCCAACCCTGAGAACATTGATCCAGGAAAGGTAAATACAAAAGAGATTGAGGGCAGCAAACATGCAACATCAAACACAGCGTTAGCAGACATAAAGAGATATCTTCAGGACCTCGTAAGTGGGATCAAAACTGAAATATTAATTCAAATTAAACAAGAGATAAGTAGATTAATAAAAGAAAGGCTGGGCACCTCTCAAGAAGACACAGACAGAAGAATGGAGGAACACAAAAGGAGATAAAAGTTTAATGAAGAATACAAAAAAACCCCCCAGAATTCATGAAGCAGATTCAAAGAGATTATCAGGAAACTAAAGACTCCATAGAAAGTTGGCAAAGCTGCTTGAAAGAAACCAAAGATAGACTATCAAAAATTGAACACAGAAACCAGAAGCAAGAGTGTCTCCTGAGATCTGCGCCATGCTGGAACTTAGGTTGCCGAGCCAACCAGTAAGCAGCCTGCGGTCCTGGAAAGTAACTGTGGTCTGGCAAGCTGCGGACACCCCAGGGCGGGGAAACCAGAAGCAAGAGCGTCTCCTGAGATCCGCGCCATTCTGGAACTTAGGGCGCCGAGCCAACCAGTAAGCAGCCTGCCACCCTGGAAAGTGACTGTGGTGTGGGGAGCTGCGGCCACCCCAGGGCGGGGAAACCAGAAGCAAGAGCTTCTCCTGAGAGTAAGCAGCCTTCCGCCCTGGTAAGTGACTGTGGTCTGGGGAGCCGCGGCCACCCCAGGGTGGGGAAACAAGAAGCAAGAGCGTT
>PVJX010026207.1:0-26101 GCA_004027295.1 Dolichotis patagonum | reverse complement strand
ATGGAAGTCCCATTTGACCCAGCTATTCCGCTTCTAGGCATATTTCCAGAAGAACTGAAAACATCGTACCACAGTGATTTATGTGCACCCATGTTTATAGCAGCACAATTTGTAATAGCCAGATCTTGGAAACAACCTAAGTGCCCATCAACTGAGGAATGGATAAAAAAGTTGTGGCATTTTTATACAATGGAGCACTCCTCAGCTATAAAGAATGATCACATCGAGATATTTATAAATAAATGGACACGACTTCAGACCATTCTGTTAAGTGAAATAAACCAAGCTCACAAGGGCAAATACCATATAATCTCCCTAATATGAGATTTGATAAGAGTATATAAGACTTTATGGTAAGCATGAGGCCCCATCTCATAGCTTCGAAGTCTTTCAAAGTTCTAAATCATCAGTTGGAATGGTGTTATCCTGTTTTGTTTGACTATATCATAAGTGATGATATGAATAGCTGTTTTGAATAAAACATTATGACAGCTATTGCTGATTTAATATTATCATTCTTAGAAGTCCTACCATGCTTTTTTTTGTTCTATTACCATTGGTTCTGTCTACCACATTGTGTCTCATTGGAATTTGAATATGTGTGATAGTTCAAACAATTTTTTTTCTTTTTTATCAAAAATGAGGTATTATAATACCCATTGATCATTTTCTGTTATTCGGTTCAGAAAGCCCTGGAATTCTTTCACTATATGCATGGCTTTATACTATTTTGTTATGTTTGATATTATTGTAATTGAAACTATGCTCAACTATAGCAGAGTAAGAGATATGGTGTTAGATACTGTTGATGTTCAATTGACTTAATGTAAAGTACTTTGTTGCCTATGTTGTCCTCTTCTGATCTGCTCTGTACTGCCCCCTTTTGTTTTATTCTGTTTTAAATAAAAAAAAATCAAAGGATCAATATAATCATCAATTCAATTATCAAGTAACTTGAATCATCCATTTTAAAGTTATTAGCTAAAAGCAAAATTCAGGCTTTCTTAACAACTCTATTATGCAATAACAAGATTTTTTTAAAAAGAAACCAACAAGACTAAAATCTAACACTCACATATTTTAGCTCAGATATTATTCTATAAAATTTCCATTTAAATAATATTAGTTCACAGACAAACAAGATTGACTCCATGTTGAAGAAGAGAAACCTGAGTTTGAGGAAAATAATATTCCAGCTACAACTTAATAAATTGTACAACTGGGATTTAAATATCCAAATTATTCAATTATTTCATATGTGTGTGTACTTATTTCTCATAATTCTGATTTTTTTATATGTTGTGCTTTTCATAATGGATATTGTAATTGTAAATTGTAGCGTTTCCTCTTGCCATGTTTTAGCAAATTGACTTGCAGAAACTATCTATAACTTAATTAAAACAACCCTTATTAATGTCCTGTTTATAAAGAGAACCTTTAGTGAAATAAGTAGCCTCCAGCTTAAGAAGCAATCACAATTAAGCCTGTCAATGGTCATTAACTGTTTTATGTACTTAATGATAAAAATATATTGCCAAGTAAAGCACTCTAAATGTTAGAACAGTCCACAAAATACGATAAACTGTTTATGATCTAGAAAAAACAATAGATTAATTACCTACGTGTGTGAGTGAGTGAAACATAAGAGCCTAAAAGTTCTGGATTTCTTTAAATCTACTTCAGTTTAATATATTATGCGAAATGGTGTATTTAAAATTGCCTGTGAAAAAATCGTAGAAATAGATAAGAATTTTTTAAAAGTGTGATATGAAGGAGGGTAAATATCTTTGAGGAAAAACTGCATTTAGACTCATATATCAGTTCTAAATTTTTTTATGTATTTAAAGAAATAACTTAAATTCTGTAAACTTTGAATAACTTATTAACCAACTGTATTATTTAGAGAAATTTATCAGTGTTAAAATAATCATTCAGTGATTCCTGCATATTCTTCTCATATCCATAAGTTGCATTCTACATGGTGCTTATTCCTGTTGATATTTCACCTATCACATTTCTTGAATATATATATTCTTTTTCTTAACTACTGACATTATCATAAAACTGGCTTCATTAAATGACACTGAAACCAACTAAATAGAATAAATTATCTGCCCATTTTTTATCACTTTTACCTTCTAGTTGCATCTAAACTATTTCATTGTTAATCATTCTAAACCTCCATTTAGTCATAAACCAGTATCAAAATCATTAAAACCTATGGTATGACTTGAGTATAAGTGTCAAACAATAGGATGCATTTATAATCTTGTCATATAGTATGATTCTTTAAAAATTCATTATTTTCAATACATAACCTAGAAATTTTTATATAAAGGTTAAGATTAATTGAATTGCTCCTACTGAATCATCAGCTACTACATAATTTTAATCCTAATAAGAATGTAAGTCAGTTATAAAAAACTGTTTGCTACTTTCAGATTTCACTCTAAGTTATTAACTACTGTATTTAAATTCCAAATCTTCTCTCCACTCTTTTGCTTGTTTAGATAACTCCTATTTTATCTTCCAAGCATCAATAATCCTTTCAAAAATATATTTGATGAATTATCAACGCATTTAAATGCAACTTTTCTCTCCTTGTTCCATCGGTCATGAATGCAATTCAGAATTTATACTTATGGTTCCATTCCTTCCATTCTACTTTATAAATTTTCTACAAAAATTATACAAAAGACATTTGTGCACAGCCCAAATATATTTTGTATTTGAAATAGAGTGCTACCAAATTACTAAACTGACTGTGCTGAAGTTCTGCACCTAAGTCTCCCAGAGTACTGAAAACATAGATTAATGCCACCATGTCCAGCCTCTCTCCACTTTTTGACCTCCATTTTATCCATTATTTTCTCCTTTGTCGCATGTTTCTTCACTTGATATTCTCTTTTTTATTGCTTTTCTATTAATAAGCACCCCTATCATATATTCTCAATGTCCCACTACTTATCAGCTTGTACATATAATGAAATCTCTTTTACCCTAAATCAAATAATGGAATATGCAAACATACACACGTATAAACACACACATTCTATTGTACAATGGCAAGCTCAGAATTTGTGAGATAAAGTTTACATAGAAATTTAAATGAGGGACACTAATACCTATCAACATTTTAAGTGATCCTCCATGGTAACCTAATATATTATCATCTAGAGGAGTTCATCTTTTGGAAATATCCATTCATGTGCACAGATACTATTCTTTATTTTAAAGACAATAAAACAAAAGAGAACAGACCAAAGCAAATCAGAACAGAACAATGCAAGCAACACTGCACTTCACAACAAGACAACTGGATATCAACAGTAGCTACCATAATGTCTCTTTTCTTTTAAACACTTGAGCATACTTCACACACAATAATATCAAACATAACAAAATATTGTAAAACCATTCAAGAGAATGAAAGTATTAGAGGACATTCAGAACGTAACAACAAAAAATTAACAATGGCTACTATATCTCATTTCTCTTAAAAAATTGTTTATACTATGACACATAATAAAATATAATAAGTCACAACAAGACAAAACCAATCAAACCAGAAGGATAAAAGCATGCTATGACTTCAAAGCAAGATGATATTAAATCAGCAATGGCTGCCATAATCTTATTTTCTTCAAAATAGCTGTTCATATAATCACACATAATAGAATCACACAAAACAGAATAAAACAATTCCAACCAATGAAAGAAAACATTGCAAGTCTTCAAAGCAATATAATGGGAAACCATGATCACTATAAAATCTTATTTATATTTACCATTTCTTATACTAGGGAGACAATAAGATATTTACACATGTGAGTTTGATTTATTTCACTTATGAGCATGGTCTCAAATTGCACCCATTTATTTATAAATATCTTAATGTGAAGATTCTTTATAGCTGAGTAGTACTCCATTGTATAAAAATAACACATCTTTATTATCCATTCCTCAGTTGACGGGAACTTAGGTTGTTTCCAAGATCTGTCTATTTCAAATTGGGCTGTTGTAAACATGGGTGCACATATATCACTGTGGTATGATGTTTTCAGTTCTTCTGGAATATGCCCAAAGTGGAATAGCTGGGTCAAATGGGACTTCCAATCCTAGCTTTTTGAGGAATCTCCAGAAAGACCTCCACAGTGGTTGCACCAGTCTACACTCCCACCAACAGTGCAAAAGAGTTCCTTTTTCCCCACAGCCACTCCAGTATTTGTTATTGGTAGTTTTGTTTATCCTGGCCATTATTTCTTGAGTGAGATGGAATCTCAGTGTGGTTTTAATTTGCATTTCTCTAATGACCAATGATGCTGAGCATTTTTTCATGTATTTATCTATCATTTGTATTTCTTCATCTGAGAACTGTGTATTCAGCTCAGATGCCCATTTTGGGACTGAGTCTTTGAATTATGGGGATTTGATATATTTTTAATCGTTTATATGTTCTAGAAGAAAATCCTTTGTCTGAGGGACAATTCACTAAGAATTTTTTCTCAATTTGTGGATGTTCTTTTCATTATGCTGGATATTTCTTTCAACATGCAGAAACTCTTCAATAAGACACGATCCCAGTTATAGATTCTGTGAAGTATTCCTGTGCAGTTTGATTCTTATTCATGAATTATTTACCCACTGTTATGTCTTCAAGATTTTACCTACCTTGTCTTCCAACAGATTTAGTGTGTCTGTTTTAATACTTAGATATTTGATTCATTTAGACTTTAGTTTAGTACATGGTGAGAGGCATGGGTCTAGTTTTAGCATTCAGCATATGGAGAGTCAATTTTTTCAGCACCATGTATTGAAGAGACTATCTTTCTTCCAGTTAGTGTGTTTGTCCCCTTTATCAAAGATTATGTGGATGAGTGTTTTTGTAGTTGTATTTGTAACTTCTAATCAATTCCACTGATATTTAGGTCTGTTTTTATTACAAGACCATGCTGATTTTATTATGCTAGCTTCATAGTATATCTTCAAGTCAGGGGTTGTGATGCCTCTTGCCTTCCCTTTGTTGCCTAGAATTGCCTTTGCTATTCTTGGTCTTTTATGGATCCAGATGAATTTTAGGAGTGTTTTCTCTTGATCTATGAGGTATGCTTGTGATATTTTGATAGGGATTGCATTAACTCTGTATAACAGTTTTGGGAGAATGGCCATTTTCACAATATTTATTCTTTATATCCTCGATTTTCTGAGGTCCTCTTCAATTTCTTTTTCCAGTGTATTATAATTTTCCCAAATATATCTTTTACTTCTTTTGTTAGATTGGTTCGAAGGATTTCCTTTTTTTTGGATGTAATTGTGAAAGGTGTGGATTCTCTTATTTCTCTCTCAGTGATTTTGTTGTTGGTGTATAGGAATTCTATTGATTTTTTTGTGTTGACTTTGTAGCCAGCTATAGTATTTTATTGAATTTATTTATTATACCAAGGAGTCTTTCAATCGAGTTTTGGGGGTCTTCCATGTAGAGTGTCATGTCACCTACAAATAATGATAATTTAACATCATATTTTCCTATCCTTACTCCTTTCATTTCTCTTTCTTGTATAATTGCTCTGGCTAGTATTTCCAGCACATGTTGAATAGCAGTGGTGATAATGGATAGCCTTGCCTTGCACCTGATTTTAGGGTAAAGTCTTTCAGTTTTGGCCATTTAATATGATGCTGCCTGTTGGTATGTCGTACATGGCCTTTGTCATATTGAGGTAAAGACCATCTATTCCAATTCTCTGTAAGGTTCTTATCATGAATGAGTGTTGGTCCTTAACAAAAGCTTTTTCTGCATCAGTAAGGATGATAATGTGATTCTTATTTTTGGCTCTGTTGAAAAGGTGGATTATGTTTATTGAGTTACATATGTTGAAACATCCTTGCATTCCTGGGATGAATCCCACTTCATCATGGTGTATACTCTTCTTGATAGTTTGCTGCATTCTTTTTGCCAGTATTTTATTTAAGATTTTTGCACTGATGTTCCTTATGGAGATTGACCTGTAGTTCTCCTTTTTAGTTGAATCTTCCTCACATTTTGGTTCTAGAGTAATATTTGCTTCTAGGAATGTGTTAGGAATAATTGCATCCCTTTAAATTTCATTGAAGAGTTTCAAGAGTGTCAGCATTAAGTCTACATTGAATTTCTTGTGGAATTCTACAGTGAATCTTCTGGGCCTGAACTCTCCCTTGTTGGTAAGGATTTAATTATATTTTCAGTTTCATTATTTGAAATTGGGTTATTCAGTAGTTTTACATCTTTTTGATCCAGCTGTGTTATTTCATATGTTTCTAGGAATCTGTCTATTTCTTCTGTGTAATTGAACCTATGATGGTAGAGTTTTTCAAAATAGCTATTCATGATCTTTTGTTTGTTCACAGAGTCTGTAGTGATTTCACCCTTTTCATTCCTTATTGCATGAATTTGAGTTTTTTCGTTCCATTTTTTAAGAAGTTTGGCTAGGAGTTTATCAATTTTATTTATTCTTTTAGAGAATCATCTCTTTGATTCATTGATTCTTTTCATTGTTTTCTTAGTCTCTATTGCATTAATTTCTGCTCTGTTCTTTATAATTTCTTCCCTTCTTTTGACTTTGGGCTTGACTTGCTCTTGTCTTTCTGTATGTTTGAGTTGTAGCATCAGATTTTTAATTTGTGTTTGTTCTGTTTTCCTGAACTGGGTTTTTACTGCAATAAATTTTCCTCTGAGGATTCCTTCCATTGCATCCCATAGATTCCAGGAAGTTGTATTTGTATTTGTGTTTCATTGTATATATTGTTTAATTTGTTGTTTAATTTCCTATGTGACCCACTGATTGCTCAGGAGTGTATTATTAAATTTTCATGTATTTGCGGGGTTATTCCAGTTTCTTTTATAATTAATTTCTAGTTTTATGGCCCTGTGATCCAACAACATTCATGAGATAATTTCAATTCTTTTGAATTTACTGAAGAATGTTCTGTGGGTTCGTATATTGTCTATTTTAGAGAATGTCCCATGTACTGATGAGAAGAATATATATTGTGATGTTGTTGGTTGGAACACTCTGTATATGTCTGTGAATTCCATTTGTTCATAGGTGTGATTCAGTTCTATCTTTTCTTTGCTGATTTTCTGTCTGGTTGATCTTCCCTTTGTGTCAATGATGTGTTAAAGTCTCCTGTTATAATTGTGTTAATTTTTATTTGACTTTTCCTTTCTGTTAATATTTTTTGTATAGTTGGGTACTCTCAAATTTGGTGCATATATATTTAAGTTTTTTTATCTCCTCCTCTTGAAGTTTTCCCCTAACTCATATGTGTGACCTTGTTTAACTCTTCAGATCATTCTTGGTTTGAAGCTCATATTGTCTGCAAACAGAATAGCTACCCCTGCGTTTTTATGGGTTCCTGTTACATGAGGTATTGTTTTCCATCCTTTGACTTTCAGTCTGAGTTTCCTTTTTATTTAAATAGATTTCTTTTAGAGAGCATGTTGCTCGATGTTTCTTGATCCATTCTGCCAGTCTGTTTCTTTTAATTTATGAATTGAAGCCATTTACATTAATGGTTTTAACTGTTATATACTGGTTTATTTTTGACATGTTACCTTTCTGCTGTTGCTTCTTTACCTTTCCACTCTGTTTCATTGTCTGCCTTGCTTAGTGGTTTTTTCCTATGTGTATCTATAAGTTTCATTTTTCTTTGCTCAGTTTGTTTGGGAGTCATGAAGTTCTTCAGCTGCTCTTTTTTGTGGAAATATCTTATTTCTCTATCCATCTTGAAAGTTATCAGACTACATCAGTCTGGGTTGGACATAATTTTGCTTTAGGGTCTGTAATACTTCACTCCATGTACTTTTTTACTTCATCTTTTGTGTTGAGAAGTCTGTTGTGATTCTGATAGGCTTGCCTTTATGGGTCATCTGTCTTTCTTTCTAGCAGCTTTCAATATTATGTTCTTATGTTGGATTTCTTGTATGGTGATTATTATATGTCTGGGTGTAGTTTTATTTTGGTTATGGCTATTTGGCATTCTATATGCTTCACTGATCCATATGTTAATTTCCATTCTCATGTTTGGTTAATTTTCAGCTATTACTTCTGTAAATAGCCTCTTGATATCATTTGTGTTTTCCCCTTCTTTTTCACTTATCCCTATCAATCTTGTTGTTTTTCTTTGCATCATCTTGCAGCTGTTGAATTATTTCCTGATTACTTGTTATTTTTAAAAGACATTTCCTTTCCTGTTTACTAGCTGCAATCTTGTCTTCGAGTTCTGAAATTCTATCTTCCCTTTTGTTGAGGTAGATTTGGCAACTTTCAATGGAATTTTTTATTTCCTGTATATCTTTTTGAATCTGCTTCATGCATTCGGTTTGCTTTTTATGTTATTCATTCAGAGTTTCCATCTTTTTGCACTGTTCCTCTATTTTTTAACTATGTCTCCTTTAGATGTGTTCAACATTTCATTACGTTTATTTTTTCTTCATTTACCTGGGAGATTATTTCTCATTTGAGTTCTTTTATAGCTTCCCAGAGTTGTTTCTTTACTTCAGTTATCATTTCAGTCATTTCAGGAGTATGGCATATATTTTCTTCTATGTACATGGCTCCTCATTTTGCTTGGGATTTGCTGGAAGTTAGAGATTGCATTTTGTTCTTTCATTTTTTCATTTTCCTATATTTCCAGGTTTCAAGCGATATTTTAAAGGATCCCTTGGGCATGCTGTAAATCACCTCATGTACCCTCAGCCCCTGGGACTAAATGGACATCACTGGGCATGGGCCAGTCAGGCCCAGAAGGACCTCCCTTGCATGGCCCAGGGTCCTAAACTCTAGGAGCAATGGTCCAGAGGTCTCCTAGAGCTGGAGCTGGCTGGAAATCACCTGGCAAGACCTCATCACCCAAGACTGAATGAAGGTAGCTGGATGTCACTCAGTCAGGGACATAGGAACCTCTCCCACATCCTCCAGTAGTCCAGGACTCTGGAAAGGGTCTTAGCCACTGACAGGGATGGTCCAAACTTCCCCTGAGTGCTTCAAATTACCCTGTATGCCTTCAGCTCCCTGGACTGAATGGAGGTCTGTGGGCATGGCTGTCTGGTCTTCAGGACCTCCCATGTGTTCTCTGGTTGTTCATGACGGTGGGCAGGTTCTAACCACTGTGAGCAAAGGTCCAAAGCTCTCCCCATGCATGAGCATGCTGGAAATCACCTCGTGCACCCTCTGCTCCCAGGACTGAATTGTGCATATATATGTATGTATTATCCAACAAATTTTCACATTGCATGCATGAGAAATAGAATAAAAATTTCTTTTAAATAATAGCCCTCCACTGAAAACTAGTTAAATGCATAATTCATTGTATTGAATATTGTTACTATAAAAACAATACAAGAAATATATCAGCCAGGTGGTGAAATGTGTCAATTCAGCACTTATACCTCTGCAGAATATAAACTTTGGCTAATATCATCAAATGGAAAAGACTATATAGGACTCATGTTAAGTGTAGCAGTCCAGTTGAGTCATTCAAGTATCACATTCAAGTAAAAAAAAATAAAACCTGAGAATGGACCCTAAAAGAGTAATAATTTAATACATCTCTGCAACAAGAGTGATTTCCTCAGCCCATGATTTAGTCCATAGTGAAAAGTAAGATTAGAATGAGACCTCAATTTCTTCAATCTTGTGAAATGCTTCTTTCAAGGCCCACGTAATTCTCAGTCCACTTAGAACACTGAGTGTACTATCATGGTAGAATACTCAAAGCGAAATTGAAATTTTGAATGTGAGAAAAAGGAGCAAGGGCTCCCTGAGAAAAGATACTTCTAATAGGATCAGGAACTCCACTAATATGATCACCCACAAAACTCCAGGGAGGCCTCTTTTGTTTCTCCTTGTTCACCATCTGATTTGTACTTTCCCTCAGCACTGTGAATGGGATGTCCACCAGATATTGTCACTTACAACCCATCCCCCAGCTCACTTGACTGTATGGCATTGGGAGAAGGCATACTAATTTGAATATGTTAGGGAAAAAAGACATGTGATCTCTCACCATCCATACAAACTTTGCAAGATTGAAATAAAGTATACAATTCTAAGAATTGCCTGCCAAGAAGAAAGAAGAGTGGGTGGACAAACTAAAATGACTGAGAGAGACCCCATAAATATCTACCTGGTGAAGGTATTTCTCTCCTAAGCACAATGAGTAAAGACCAGAGAAGGAAACTAACTACTTCCAATGTTAAAAGACCAATGGAAGATTTAAAGAATCTAAAAGGAGCCAAGGATTAAGCTCAGCAGTGTAAGCACCTGCTTGGCAAGTGCAAGGTCATGAGTTTGATCCCTGATACACAAACAAAAAAAGTCCAGAGAAGCCAACCCCAAAGACAGAGTGTATGAATTTCCTGAGATATACTGGAACTGAGTGAAATCATGAAATGTTTATGTTACAAATGAGAGACTAACTGAATAGGTAGAAATCCTACAAAAAGAACAAAATAGGCATTCTGGATCAGAGTACTACTAAAATTTAATTGAAATACTCAATGGAGTTGCAACAGCAGATTTCAGCACACAGAGGGAAAAAAAACGAATGAATTCAAAAGAAAACTCATTAGGTATTATCAAGTCAGAAGACTAAGAAAATAACAATGAAAATATGAAAAGAAAGTTTACATAAATTATAGGACACCAAAAAACAAACAATCCACAAAGAATGAAATTTTCAGGAGAAACAAATAAATAACTGACATAGTAGGACATTTTACACAACAACAGACCATATGTTCTTATGTATAGATGGAATATTCTGTTTGATAGATTAGCGATAAAATGTCTTAACATTTAAAAGATTGAAATCCTATCAATAATCTTTTCTGATCACAATGATATGAAATTAAAAATACATAAAACATGATATACTAAATGTACTATATACAAACTAAAAGATGTACCATTGAAACTGCCACAAACATAAAAAGCAAAGAACTTTTACAAATACTGTATGTAGAAATTAAACAATATCAAGAATCAAAGACCCCTTTCAGATGTGTATGGTGTGAAGAGATTGGATTGTAGCCTGGATAAAATAGAAGGTAGGGGGACACTGTTGATTCCTCAGAGGAGCTCTGGTATTAGACTTTGCCTCTGGTTGTTCATTTCCAGTTCTTTCAGACATTCAGCAGAGATTCTTCAGCCTTCCCATGTAAACCCTTTGGCTTTCCAACTCATACTCCCACAGTCTACAGTTAGTTCTAGGCCTTGAACCTCTGACTATATCCTCTCACTTTTCAGTGCACAAATGGGCCATTTGACACTCTTCCACCCTTGATTACAAAGGTCACCATTGTAAGCCAATTTAATAAATTATATAAAAATCTGTTCTTCTGATGAACTCCAACTATGTAGTTGTAGCAAAAGCAGATCTAAGAGTATTTATATATAAAATTGTATACTTCAAAAAAAAGGAAGAACTGCCATGTTTCCTTGGACCTCAAATGACTCACTCTTTACAGCTGTGCTTTTTACATTTTCCAGTAGTCTTTTGATCAAGCTGTTTTCTTTAGGAACTTAAAATGTGCAACAGAGTAACTGTCTTATCTAAAGGGCCAATATTATTTTTTAGTTTATTCAGTATAGGTTAATTTGCACCAGATTTTTATAGCTTCAAAGATAATTCTGTAGGAAATGCGTGCCCATTTTTAATGAGTTCATGTGGGTATGTTAAAAATTTATATTAGATGACTAAAATAAATTTTAACAAAAGTTTTAAACAGTTAAGATAAAGCATTTATTCTATATTATAGTTGCCACAGTATTCATGTCTTAAATTTACAGTATTTGAACTTATTTAAACTGTTAACATCGAGATAACAATTGGAGAAGTATCTAAGAGTTTAACTAGTTTTATAATTGCAAATTCATGGAAAATTAGAGAGTATTAGTTGTTAAAATTTATGCCAAGGATTCATGTAAAGCAAGTGAAAATACTGACTATAAACTATTCGAAATAATTTGGTGTTAAATTGTTAAAATCTAAACCTGAATTTCAATAACATTTTAAAACTAAAAAAAAATCTACAATATTTTGGCTAACTTTATATCTCCAGTAACTAAATGTCAGAACTATCTATAAAACTACAAGAGGTGGGTGTATGAAAAAGAGCATAGAAGAAGTAACTTGGAATAGAAAAACAATAATATCAGCAAACATTGGTGCCGCTGAATTTTCTTTCAAAGTTGAACAAAGTTGCAAACTCTCATAAAAGGTTACTATGATCAATTTTATGCCAGTACATTTTATATCTTACAATTAATAGATAATTTTTTAAAAAACCCTTCCCAAACTTAATCATAAAAATGTAAAATCCAATAAATGAAAAGATTGAATCACTAAGCTACTTAAACAACAAATAACTCAGAACCGAAAGACTTGACTAGTGAATTCTACCAAACTTGTTTTTAAAAAGTGGGTGTTAGTCCTTCACAAAGTTCTAAAAATTTGAACAGAAATGCTTTTAAATTGATTTTCTGAGACCAGCACTACCATGTTATGAATCAAATAATATTGTAGAATAAAACAAAATCACAATCGCATTTGTTGATTCTTGCTATTTCATGAACAACTGGAGTCCCACTCTGGAAGTTGGAATCCTACTCTGGAAGTTGTTTCCTATGCCTATGTCTTAAAGAATTTTCCATCTGTTTTCATATAACAATTTCAATACTTCAGGCCCTATACTTAGAGATTTGAAATATTTTGAGTTGGTTTTTGTACAGTGTGAGATATAGAGATTTAGTTATAATCTTCTGTATATGGACATCCATTTTCCCCAGTACTATTTCTTAGAGTATGTCTTTATACCAAAATATGTTTTTGGCAGCTTTGAGAATAATCTGATGACTCAAGCATCATGATTTTGTTTCTGTGCCCTCTAATCTATTTCTTTGTTCTGTTTATCACTTTTTATGCCTGTACCATGATGAATTTTTTGTTATGGTTTTGTAGTATATTTTGAAATCTGCTATTGCAGTATCTTTAGCATGATCTGCTTAGAATTTCATTGGCAATTCTGGGACTTATGTGTTTCCATAAAAATGTTAGCAATGATTTTTCTAGTTCTGTAATGAATGGTGGATATTTTAATAACAATTTCATTTAATCTTTAGATCACTTTTGGCTATTTTAACAATATTAATTCTGATGATTCATAGATGTAGGAGATCTTTCCTTGTAATGTTTTGTTCAGTTTGTTCAATCTTGTGTAATTTTCAATGAAAGGTATTTAACTCCGTTGGATAGATTGATTTCTAGTATTTTATTTTTAAGCTCCTATCAATGTGACTGTTTTTTCAAATTTTTTTCTCAGTTGTTCTTTATTGCCACATAGGAAATCTATTGATTGTTATGTTGATTTTATATCCTAACACTTGCCTGAATTTACATTTCAGCTGTGAACATCTTGTGATGTACTTTTTATGTGTTTCTAATTAAAGTTTCTAATATGCTCTGCAAATAAAGACACTGAGTTTTTCCTTTCCTGTTTTTCTCCTTGTCATTTTTTTTCTTTTCTAGTTGTTTCTGATAAAATTTCAAGCACTGTACCTGACAGATATGATGGTAGAGAATACCATTGTCTCTTTTCCTTATTTAAAGGAAATGTTGTCAGTTTCTCCCCATTTAGTAAACTATTGGTTGCTACATTGAGATAGTGGTTATTATATTGAGATAAGAACCTTCAGTTTTTCCAGAATTTTTTTTTTATCAAGAAGAAACATCAAAATTTGTTGAAAGCTTTTTCTTTGTGTATTGAAATAGTTATTTGATTTTATTCTAGATTCCACTTACATCATTAATTATATAAAATTATTGTCACAAACTGAAACATTCTTAATGCCTGAAATGAAACCAACTAGATATCATGGTGTAAGTATTTTTAGTTTAATATTTAGTTCTATCTTCAGGAATTTTATTGAGGATTTATTCAAATTAAAGAGCTTCTGCTCAGAGAAGTAGACTGTGTAAAGAAACAAGCCATATGGTAGAGGAACATGTTTGCCAGTTGTATTTATGACACATGATCAATACCTCCCCAAAAAAATAAGACCTCATATAACATCAAAATATAGCCCAATTAATTAGCAAACTGGCTAATGGACCAATAGGCACTACTCAAAAGAGAGATACAAGGGAACAATGATAATATGAAAAAAATACTTAACATCTTTAACCATCAGAGTAAGAAATCACAAATCACTCTAGTCAGAATGGCTGTCATTAATAGCATACAAACAGCAAGCATACAAGGAAAAAGAAATTCTTATACATTTTTGGTGTGAATGTAAATTAGGATTGGCACTATGGAAATCAATATGAATGTTGCCTTAAAAACCAAAAATTAAACTGCCATATGATCATCTATTAACCTCTTAAGTTTATAGCCTAAGGAATTAGTCACTATGCTGTAACAGATACCTACTTATCTCTCTTTACTGCAGCACAGTTCATAATACTCAAGGTACTAAATCAGCCCATGTGTCTTTCAGTGAATGAATGAATGAATTAATTAATGAATAAAATGCTGTTTATCTATGTAACTAAATATTATTCAGCCATAAACAACAATGAGGTCATGGCTGAATGAATTGAAATGAAAATCATCATGATAATAAAAATGAAGGTCAGAGAAACAAGTGGCACATATTTTATGTCATATTTGTGATCTACAATGAAAAATAACATGAAAGTAGAAGAAACAATGTTAGAGAAGAAAAATGGAGTAAAGAGGAATGGAAGAATTAGGATAAAATTAGACTGATAAGTTGATCATGTTGTATGCTGGTATGAAAGTCATAATGTGGCCAATGTTCATTTTAAACATAATGCACTGATGTAAAATATTTGAAAATAAAAGTACAGATCAAATGTGATTAATAAGAAGAAAAAGTTCTAGGAAAATAAGCTTCAAAATCAGCACAATATTAGAACAACCATACAGCGTTACATTTCTAATTTATTCCTGAGGTGCAAGAATATTTCAACCTACATAAGCCAATAAAGTTAGTAAAAACAATTAAGAAAATTAAGCATGAAAAAAGATCAATTTATTTTTAAAAATCATCTTGCATAACACAATGTACTTTCATGAAAATGCAAAACCAACTAGGAATTGAAGGAATGCACCTCAATGTATTAAGTGTATAACACAAATATATAGCTAACATCAAGATAATGCTCAAAATTTGAAAGCTTTTCCTTCAGGATCAGGAAAAAATGATTATCCTATTTTATCAATTCTACTCTACTTATCAATGTAACTACTACAAAGATAAGTTAGGTTGAAAAGACAAATACATAAATGTCATCCAAATAGAAAGGATTACAGTTCTATGTTTGAAGATGATGTGATTCTGTGTATAAAAGTTACAAAGTCTCTACTAAAATTATTAAACTATAAAGTATCAGTAAATTTTCAGGATGTAAAATCTATCTGGAGAAACCACTTGGTTTCAATACACTGGTAACGAACTACCTGAACCAATAATATAAGCAAGAAATTCTGTTGATGATAAAATCAAAAAGACAAAAAAATACTTTTGTCTAAGAAAATAAAGTATTCACTAAAATTATGAGCCATTTGAAGAAGAAACAATGAAATGAAACTCAAAATCATCAATAAAAGTGCTTTTAGAAATACTACAGCTGGACATGGAGGTGAACACCGATAATCCTAGCACTTGGAAGGCTAAGCCAGAAGGATTCCTGTGAGTTCAAGTTGAAGACTAGACTGGGCTATATAGTGAGGGCACAGTCAGCATGAACTACACAGCAAGGCCTTGTCTCAAAAAAATTACAATTAAAATACATGGAAATTGAACAACACATTCTTGAAGTACCAAAACCTACATAATTTATCAAAAGCAGTAATTACTTAACTGTTTATAACAATGAACACCTACACTAAAAGGTAGAGTTAAAAATCTAAAATAAAGTCATAATTGTTCAAATCCAGGAGTGATAAAATCAAGAACACAACCAAATTTAAAATTAAAGGAAGAAATAATTATAGCAATAGAAATAATCAACAAAGACACACACACACACAAATATCTACCAAATGCAGTGTGCTTATTTGTAAACATAAAAAGGAAATCAAGATTTGTAAACTTATAGCTAAACTAATAAGAAAAGAAAAATAAGTAAAAATAGAGACAATGGATACTACAGCACATTACATTGAAATATAAGGTATCATTAAGGATGATTATTAAAATCTGTATGCAAATGTTGCAGTAAAGAATAAATTGATAATTTGGGGACAAATATAACCTTTCAAAATTGAATGATTACTACATAAAAATCTGAAGCAGATTAATTACTTTTCACTGGTAATAAAATATCTCCTAACAAGGAAAGGTCCACAACTTAATTATATGTTAATTTATCTGGCTTATCTGTTACATTTCACCAAATTTTAAAGAAGTAATTACAATTCTTCATAAACTACTCTAAAAGAATATTTGAGAATACTTCCACACTTATTCAGCAAAGCTCAAACTACTCTGATACTAAAAGCAAGGAAACAAACAAACAAAAAAAAACCCAAAATCTACAGGCCAATGTCTCTGATTATCAAGAAACACCAAGAGAAGATTATGCACAATAGTAAGACTTATAGCAGGAATGCATGGCTGCATTAACATTTGTAAATCAACAAGCATAGTGCAGTACAGCACATCAACATATTAAAAGCTGAGTTTTTCATTCTAATGTTAAAAAATAGTGAACCAATGTCCACTTTCACTATTCTTATTCAGTATAATATTGAAAAGGTTAGCCAAGGGCTATTAGACAAAACAAACAAATAAAAGGCATCTAAATAGGAAAAGAAGAGATTATTATTTTTCCATCTGGAGATAACAAGGTTTTAGATATAAAAAGTTATTCCACTCTCAAACCATTATTATTCATAAACTAATGCAGTGTAGATTTATTTTATAAAATCAACATATGTAGATCAGCAAGATGCTATAAACCAATAAATAAATACCCCCAAAATTAAGAAAGCAAATCATTGGGAATTCATATGATAAATCAAACATTTAAAAATAGATTTAATCAAGGAAGTTAATTATCTTTTCAATGAAAATTTAAAAGCAAGTCTAAATCATTAAAGACAACACAAAAAGTAAAATGTCATCTCATGTTTATGGGTTAGAAGAATTAGTATGTCCATATTTATCAACATAATTCAATCAACTGCCTTTCAAACACCAATGGAATTCTTACAGAAATAAAAAAACCCTAAAATTCATAGACACAAAGGACTCTGCATAACGAAAAAATTTGAACAACAGCAACAACAAAAACTGAAATATTCAGACCTCATGATATCAGACTTCAAAACATACTACAAAGCTGTAGTACATGGGTTTCTGGCTTAAAAGTAGACATATAGAATTATCTAGAAACACAAAAATTAATCCTCACATTTACAGCCCACTTATTTTGCAAAATCTTGAAATACATGTGTTGAAGAAAAGGCATTCTTTTCAACAAATAGTTCTGGGAGATCTGGATATCTGTTTATGAATGCTTACCCAAATGGTGTTATTGGGAGGCCACTAAGAGATATGGCCTAGAGGGAGAATTCCCTACATCATTGTAGGCTTCCCCTCCTAGGGGACTGTGGCACCCTCAACTTTTACAATTTTTTGTTTCTTAGGCATGAGGTAAGTAGTTTTGTCCTGCCATGTACTTCCATTATGATGTGAAGCTTTGCCAGAGACTCAAAAAATGCATAATTGATCATATACTGAAACTTTCAAAGATAAGAGACAAAATAAATGCTTTCTCTTCATAATGGGTAATCTCTACTTTTCTCAGATATCTGTTATCATGATGGAAATTTGACTAAAACTCTTTTGTGGTTTTTACCATAGTGATCTTGGTTTCTACTTTAAGTTTTTTCCCTATTTCTAGAAACAATTTTCTTCCTGGTTGCAATGTTATGATTGCCTCTCAGGTACCTCATTTGATTCTCTTGTTAGTGCTACATTTTAAACACTGATAGTCTTAAGTTTCTATATTATCATTATTTTGTGTGACTTTCTGAATGCTGTTATTTTCAGTAGCTCCAAAGTATTTATGTTCTGCTATTATTTTCATATCTCCATTATTTTTTCTTTTTCTTAATCCCTGTGACATATATTCAGATTTTCACTGAGATGTTTCCCCCAAATATTTGACAAGTTAAGCAAACACATTTTTTTCAGTCTCCTGGAAATATTTTCTTTCTATAAATTTTAACTTGGTTAATGATCCTCTCACACAATTATTTTCGCTAGCTTAAACTCTTGAGGTCATTTTGTATGATTGTTTGCCTTCACAGTGGGTTACTAAGTATGATCAATTATAACTCTTAAATACCTTTTTTATTGGAATATCTTCAATGTAAGAGATACTGCTTTCATCATCTCTTTCAGTTTTTTCTTTATTGGATTCCTATTTTTAAGGTCTTTCCACCTGGTTTGTGCCAATTTTTCTGGATTATTTAATTTTTAGAAAATAAATTGTTCCTCCTGCATTAGAATTACTCATTTATATCTGTGTTATTAGAGCAAAGTGAGTAGCTACATTGAACATAAAATATTTGGGAATCATTTATATTATGAATATGATACAATATTGTTATTGTAAAAACATAGCCTTATCACTTAATATGAAAATGACAAAATAGTGACAATTATATTGTTTTAAATATATGCATATATGTGGATCCATTGTCTTGTTTTTCTTAACACATCCAACACAAATGCAATATGTCAATGATCCAAAACTTCAAATTATGTCTGTATCATTATGGTACCTAGCCATTTCTACATTTTAGAATATGAGTAAAGTTCTTTTAACACAGATGTAATAACAGAAAGTTAATTAAGACATGAGGTTTAGTTCACTCAAATTACTTAGATAATTCATGGGTATAGATGACTTAAGAATCATTTACTTTAATATTGATACTATTGTATAAGTGCAAAGCGTGTTGCCTTTTTCTAAATTTCATTACACAATTATATCCAAAATATGGTAGGCAGGGAGTAATAGAGAGCAAAGTACCTTTCTTTAGGAATATGTGATGTAATTTGCAAATGGAACTTCTTGTCATAATACATCTTGCCATGTGGTTAAACCCAGGCAAAGAAAGCCAAAAGAATTTAACAGCAATGTAGGAAGTTGTCTTTGATCAGGTTTACCTAGAGCTGGATTTCCAAAAAGAAATGTGCTTGTAGAAATTTAATAATTATTCCTTAGCACAATATCAGTATGGAAATACTAGATACAGGATTGATATAAACAGAATTGACACTAATGCTGCTTTTTAAAAATGTTTTAAAAGAGAAATAAAAACAATAAAAATGATACGGAATTTCAAAACAGGATGATAGGAAATTAATAATAGTTATTTTATTGCATATTGTTATTTTCGATTGCTCAGATTGCCAAATACAAGCATATAAAATTGATGAAACTGTAAGCACTAACAGTTTCATTTAATGAACTAATAGAATCAGTACAGTTATCTTAGCCGTCTTGTGTGCAAAAGTTAACTTCAAGTGGTCCCACAGGAATCTCTGAATTAATGATGACTCAACAGTAACATCTAAAATTGAAGCAACTCAGAAGCAACATGGCATAAACAGGAACTGCCTTCAAAAGAAGAAGGTACATAATTTTGGTGGATCTATTTTTCCTTTGGTCAATGTTAATTCCTAAGAGAAAGTTGTGTTAGTAAGTTTAACCTATTACTGAGACCCTAAACCTGACACATTTTACTTAAAAGAGGAAAGGTTTAATTTGCACACAATTTCAGGAGATTCAATATGAGAGTGACAGGCTCCTGGGCACAATTCCCTTGTAAAAGGGTTTGCAGAACAGCGTTGCTTCATTTATTGTCAATGGGAAGCAGAACAGAGGAACAGTGCAAGACAGGACTGTGCGAGCGATCATACATTGTAGCACCAAGGCATGTCTCCATAATCCTCTCACATACACCCAGGAGAATACTTTGTTAATCTTCTAGATTTCTATTAGTGTATTTAGTTGACATAGTGTGTATAACAGTGACAGAATCCATCAAAAGCCACTACTGAGATTTGTGAAAATATATGACTTGCTCTTAAAGCAGAGATATGTGCAGTAATTTCTGTATCTATTATCACATACATATACTGTTAAGATTTTAAAAGTAGTCTTAAAAAAAGAAAACTAGAATTATGGCAAATAGTTCAGTGGTGAAGTGTATGATGTATATACAAGTGATATTGAGTTTGTAGTTAAACACTGAAAAACTTAGGAAGACTGAAAGAAAGGATGAGAAAATTTATTATTTTATTAATGTCATACAAATCATTACACTACTAACAGCTTATCATAAAATGGTCATAAGCCTAGTCCTAGCAACTATATGTGAGAAACTTAATCAGAAATCAAAAAGCGTTGGGAGGTGTGTGCTATATGGAAGTGTTTAGGGCATGAGGACTTCACTGACATGAATGGATTAATGTCAATTATAAAAGTATTTGAGCCTGTGAATTTGTTCTCTCTCTCTCTCTCCTCTCTCTCTCTCTCTCTCTCTCTCTCTCTCTCTCTCTCTCTCTCTCTCATCATGTGTTGTGTCTTGCCATGCTATGTAGGAAGAAAGCATATCCCAAAATTCAGTCCTTTGGTATTAGACTTTCTGGCCTTTAGCATTATAAGAAATATGTGTTGTCTATAAATTGTCTAATCTAAGGTATTCTTTTTTAGTGGCAGAAAATTATATATATATAGTTACAAAGCAAATTTGACATTTCTAAGTCCTTGTTCTCCAGCCTATAATCAATATTTTGGCCTATCTGGCCTCTTATCTGAAAGATCTGGAAAAGGATATACTTAGAGGCTCATTTTCATTGTTGCACAATCCAGTTTTTTGCACTGCAGGACTAAAGTCCCCATTTGCTTGCCAACAATCCAAAATTCTTTAAGGTCACCTGAATCTTGTGTGGCTCCGTCTATGTTCAAAGGGGGCACTTAAAAATGATTAGTGCCTATTATACAGAAAAACAGCTTTTCTTTGGATAGATTTATAAATGCATATAACATACTTTAATCTGTTTACCCCCTTTACCTCCTCTTTTTTTCTTTCCCATCCATAATTACTCTCTGAAATAGCCCTCTACTTTCTTTTTATCTCCTTCTTTTTCTTTTCTCTATTTTTCAAGATTCCATAAAAGAGATAAAACATGCAGTATTTGACATTCTGATTGTGGTTTCTTTTGACCAATAAAAATATTTCATTCTAATCATTTTCCTATAAATACCCAGACTATATGAATAACTCAAAACTTGAAACTAAAAAGCTGGTAACCCAACCAATAAAAGGCAAAATGAATTGAATATCACTTGTCAAAATTATAAACACAAATGGAAATGGCTTTGCAGTTGCCTTTATGAAGTCTATTTGCAAGTCATTATAATTATGTAATTCTATCTTGAATAAGGTTTAAAGACTGAAAAACTTAGAGTGCTCTCAATTAACTAAATTTTACCACATTGTTTATTCATGGATATTCAACTTTTAAATAAGATCTACATATTATAAAAAGAGCTAACTGACACAAAACCTACATAGTTAGTTTGAGCATTTAAATTCATTGAATCTAAGGAAAGTCCTACATCTCTAAGTGTAAACCAGTCGCTTCTCAGACTATAACACAATGAAAAACAACCTCTGACTGAATTTAAAACCATAAATATTAGGCTCACACACCCAACTTACTCTTGAGAGAGGAGCATGGAACCAACAATTTCACATTGAGAATGAGGGAACCCCTATCTCTCGCAGGAGAAACACACCAGTGGAGCATAGCAATAAATGCTGTGCAGCACAGTGGATAATTGGAACCTCTAGCAAAGTGAAATGAGGGACCATGACAGCTCTGAAGGTAGTAAGTTTGAGCAAAGCACTCCATTTACACAATTGCTCCCAGAGTACTGACAGAGGAGAAAGCCATGCCAGTGGAGTGGACCAGATAGGGCTGTGCCAGTGAATTGAGGAGCCAACTGAATGTGAGAGTTCTAGCAGAATCTTGGACTTTTTCTCAGGGGCCCTAGTGTTCAAAGCCCACACTAACTGGGTGAGTGATGGCTGTGGAGACATACAGGATAACGAGATTTGGGCAGGCTGCTGAGGGAATCCAGAGAGTTACGAGCTAAAACTGAGGCTCCATTCTTAAAAGCCAGAGGCTGAGATGAGTCTGCAAATCTTGCAAAGTTGAAAGAGAAGAGTTGGTGTAGCACAGATTTTGGTTCTGATTTAGATACTAGCACAAAATTATGAACAACAGAGGATACTTGCAGACTTACTGTCAGAGAAATTTCAACATGCTATTGTTTTGCTCAGATTTTTCTTTTTTTTAACTTGTTTTTGTTATGTTAGTCTTTTCTTTTCCTCTTTTCTTGACTATATTTTATTATTCCTTAATTTTTTCATGTAAGTGAACATTGTCTCTAGTTTTCTGGTTCTCTTTGATATTTTACTTTCTCCTTCATTTTTGTCTTCTGCCTTCTTCTCCAGTTTCTCAAAGCTTTTGAGATCTTCCTTTGTCCATCAGCCTTGCTTCTAATAACCTTCTCTTCATTTATATCCCTACTTAATTCTTATTCTTCTTAAATCCCCTCTTAAGATAAAATCACTCTACTTACTGGAAATTCACTGCAAATAAGTTCATAGTTTGTGTTGAATTTTTTCTATATAACTATAGATCATTTTTATTTTTTATTTTAAAGAAAGTAAAATCCGACAAAACAAAACATCACAAAGCCAAAGTAATGCAGCAAAATTGTTACAGAAATTCAAAACAGGATATTAGGAAAACAACAATAGCTACCATAGCATATCTTGTTATCTTCAAAATAGTTGTCTATTCCATCAGGTATAGCACAATGAAAGGAAAAGCAAAACAGGATAAAACCAATCAAAACAGAATATTTAGTACAGAAAAACAATTAACTAGAACAAAGTAAAACATCAAGAACTATATTGGACTTCAAAGTCCAGATAGAAAGAAATCTGCCATATCATACAGAACTCCAGCCACCTACAACAAAAACAGAGCTACACCAGAAACATAATAATCAATATGCCAGAAATTCATCAAAAGAACATAATATTAAAAGCTGTCAGAGAAAAGAAACAGATCACATACAAAGGAAAAGCCATCAGACTCACTACAGACTTCTTGATACAAACCATCAAATCAAGAAGAGCTTGTAGCAAAGTATTCCAGCCCTAAAAGAAAATAACCTCCAACCAAGATTGATGTACCCTGCAAAACTATCTCTAGAAATTAATGGAGAAACAAGATACCTCCATGACAAAGAGGAACTGGGGGAGTTTGTTACCACCAATCCAACCCTACAAAAAATATTAAAGGATATTCTAGAGAGAGAGAGAAAAAAAAAAACACCAGGGTTTCAGGAACAGTGGTAGAAAAGCCTCAATGAATGGGCAGACAGTGGAATGAAAGAGAAACTTAGACAACCAAAGGTAGAAAAGTAGCAAAGCAGAGATGAGGCAGAAGGTTGGCCATAGTCTCTAACATAGATGGCCTTGATACACTAACAAAAAGAAACACAGGCAGAGTAGATCAGGAGATACGGTCAATTGAGATGTTCTGTGTAGGAAATATAATCAACCTGAAAGAAAGTTTATAGACTGAAAGTCAAAGATGAGAAAACAATGCTCTATGTGACAATGAACCAGATACAAAGTTAGGGTATCTTGCCCATCAACTGCAGATAGATTAGAAAGCCATGACACATTTATACAATGGAAAACTACTCAGATACAAAGAAAGAACACCTTGAGTCTCTTGTAGACAAATGGATACAGCCTTGCATTATGTTCAGTGGTAGAAAGTTGCAGAATTATTTAGGTGAATAGTGGGTTGCATCCATAAAATAAAAACTAAAAGAGTTAGTGGGATCCAAATTATACAGTACATGCCATGAAAGTGAAAAGGGAGAAATTGTCTCAAAAGGGTTACAGTGGCCACTGTTAATCTATTTTCATGATTTGAAACCCATATTGTTTTTGTTATTCTGTTTAGTTTGATTTTATTCTGTTTCATTTTGTCTACTTATATTAGATTTAATGACATGGACAGTTATTCCAAAGAGAGCAAAATATATTATGGTAACCAATTTTGATTTTGTATTAGCTTGATTTGAAACCCTGCATTGCTTTCTCTATTTTGCTTTGACTGATTTTTTTCTATTCCGTTTTGTTTGATAGTTTCAAGTCTGATGGTATAGGCAATTAATTTGAAGACAATAAGATACTCTACAATATCCATTCTTGTTAAGCTATTATCTTCTATTGAATTTCTATAATGTCTCTAATATTTTGTTTTTATTGGTTTTATTATGTACTGTTTTGTTCAATTTTATTATACCTGATGATATGGGCAATTATTTGAAGATAACAAGTAGCATCCTGGTAGCCATTATTAATCTCCTTTTATTTAGTTTTTAAGTCATGTACTATGTTGATCCTTTTGTTTTGATTGAATCCATTTTGTTTTGTGTCACTGGGTGTTATTCTCTTAAAAGTAAAAAAAAAGGACAGGGGAAGGAATTCATGATGCCCAAATGAACACTACAAAGAATACTGAAGGATATTCTAGAGACAGAGAGAAAAGACTGTGGTTCCAGGAACAGTGGCAGAGGGTTATCACCAAGCAGAGCAGGCTACTGAATGGAGGAGGAAAGTAGGCAGCCAAAAACAGGAAGATAGCATGGCAGAGATGAGCCAGTGCATATTGACATTGGCACTACTGTAGATGCCCTCAATTCACCAGTAAAAAGAAACACAGGCAGAGAGCATCAGGAGACATGATACATCAATATGCTTTATGCAAAAACCACATTTAGCTTAAAAGTGAGTTCATAGACAGAAGGTCAAGGGAAAGAGATCAATACTTTATGTGACAGGGAACCAGAAAGAAGTGGGGCTAGCTAGCTCATTGGCTGCAGAGTTGACAAAAAAGACATGGCATTTTTATTTATTTTATTTTATTTTATTTTATTTTATTTTATTTTATTTATGTATGTATTTATTCATTTTTCAACCAGAGATTGAACTCAAGACCTTACACTTACCAGGCAAGCTCTTAAGCCACTTAGCTAAATCCTTGGGTAAACATGGTATTTTTATACAATGAAAGCAACTCAGCTATAAAGAAAGATAACCTTGAGGTTCTTGTAGGCAAATGGTACAACTGCAGATCAATCCCATGGATGCAGTGGTTCAGAGTCACATGAGTGAATATTGTGTTCTCTCCCTAGTATAAAAAACTAAAGGAGTTAGTGAGATCCAAAATGCACAATACATGTTGTGAAAATGAAAATGGAGAAAGTACCTAAAAAGGGAAAGCAGTGGTTAACATTACTCAATTATCATGATTTGAAACTCATGTTGTCTTCATTTTTTTGTTTTATTCTGTTTCAGTTCATCTAATTTTGTTATCTTTGATGGAATGGAGAACTATTTCAAAGATAACAAAATGTAGTATGGTAACCGTCACTGATTTCCTATGGTCTTGTTTTGAAGACCTGTATTGCTTTAATTGTTTTGTTTTCATTGATTTTATTCTATTTTGTTTTGTTTGATTGCATCATGTCTGATGGTATAGGCAGCTAATTTTAAGATAACAAGACGTATTATGATAGAAACTGTTGTTCTACTATTATCTTCTTTTGAAGTCCTGTGTTCCACTCTTTTGTTTCTATTTGTTTTATTGTATATTTTTTTGCTTGATTTTATTATGTCTGGTGGTAAGGGAAGATGTTTTGAAGATAATAAGAAGCATAAGCATAGTCATTACTGATTTCCTTGCATTTTGTTTTAGTAAGAGGCATTATGGTGGCCATTATTGATTTCCATATATTTTGGTTTAAAGTCATGTACCATGTTCACTATATTGTTTTTATTTCTTTTAATGTTATTTAAAGAGAAACAAAAAACAACAAGACAAAAGAGGAAAATGGTAGCAACAATACAGAATTA
>PVJX010026206.1:0-26106 GCA_004027295.1 Dolichotis patagonum | reverse complement strand
GTTCAGAAAGCCCTGGAATTCTTTCACTATATGCATGGCTTTATACTATTGTGTTATGTTTGATATTATTGTAATTGAAACTATGCTCAACTATAGCAGAGTAAGAGATATGGTGTTAGATACTGTTGATGTCCAGTTGACTTAATGTAAAGTACTGTGTTGCCTATGTTGTCCTGTTCTGATCTGCTCTGTACTACCCTCCTTTGTTTTATTCTCTTTTAAATAAAAAAAAACAGAAATCTGGGGATACAAGTGGCTTGGTCAGAGTCATTATCATTATTGATATTTATATCATTCTTACTAGTAGCTGTATGATATCTCCAGTCTAGGCATTTTAATTATCAGTATAATGATTATTACATTACTTTGTCACCCCCCCAATTCTAAAGTTCTACTTCTAAAATCTGATTTGTTTCCTTAAAAAAATGAGATTCATACACCAGGTACAATTTTATTTCTTTTGTTGTTTCTCAGTTTATACTTATCATTGGGATTCATCAGGATCCAAAGATGTGTTGGAAATTGAATGAAAGCCTAGTTCCAAAAGAGTTAAATTACAAAATTGACATCTGGAATGTATGCATTCACTGAAGGGACTTGGCTGTGTACCTTTCTGGAGGAAGGCTGGCTATCCTCCTGGGAAAGGAGTGTATAGAGGTAACTATGAACACATGAAGGACTGATCACTCTCAGACACTTGTAAGCCTGGCAATGGTCCTGTACAGCCATGCAGGCCTTTTGGCACCAAGTCAGATTTATCTGAATGCAGTACTTAAGGAACTGAGAACTTGAGGTTAGCACAGGGTGCTCTGCTCCATCTGCCAAAGATTCCTTCTCATGCAAGATCATTCCCTAGAGGACCCCACTTCATCTTCGGTGCTGCCCCTTTCCTTGTGGCATGGTAATGTATTACTTGACTATGTTCATATCTGCTGTACTTTTATAATAGACTTATTTTAATTTTTTAAAAATAATTATATGGCTCTTCTCTGTTCATGTGGGTCCAAACCTCAAATTTCTGTGCTTACATCTACATGACTCCTTGCTATCACAAGGCTCAACTGGGAAAAGCTGTGTAAGTGTAGAAAGATATTGAAACACATTTGATTGTACAAACCAAACACATTTTTGCAAAATAACTGTAGTTAAGGAAAAAAAATCTAACCAAATATTGAAAACAAACATTAATGCTATTTCCTGTTGATTGCTCCTCTACTATTCCTGACTTCTTAGGCCCAAGGTTAAAATGCTTATATGAATATAAATTTCACAGCTTAGAGTCTGGTGGCTTTCATATGCCAATTATAACAGGAATAAATTGTCTGCAGGCTGAAAGGTAGTCCACAAGGAGATGGCATGGGTTTTGGATGTTTCCTATTAGGTAGATATTTCCCACTTTCTATTAACTATACTGTATTTTTGCCTCAGTATTTAATGTAAAAATATGGAACTAAACCAGTTGATTTTTTATGGGACAAATATAAACTTGATTGATTATATGCAGGAAAATTTCTTTGCTAACAAATGCATCAGATATATGTTCATGGCACAACATTCTAAAACCAGTAAGAATGACTGAGGAACCAAGATAACAGATTAGGAGAGAGAGAGAGAGAGAGAGAGAGAGAGAGAGAGAGAGAGAGAGAGAGAAGGAGGAGTAGGAGAAGAAGGAGAAGGAAGGAGAAGCAGAAGGAAGCAGGAGGATGAGAAGGAGAAAGAGAAGAAACAGAAAGGAAGAAAAACAAAGAGAAGAAAAAGAGAAGAAAGAGAAAGAGAAAGCAAGCAAGGAGAGAGGAAGGAAGGGAAGAAAAAAGAAGAGAAAGAAGGGAGGGAGAAAGGAAGAAGGAGGAAGTAGTAGCAAGTTAAATAAATTGGCCAGAAGCTATGTTTTGCCCTACTAACCATTCACATCTCCAGTCTTCTCATTTCACCAAAGAAGAACTGTAGCTGATTGGAGAAGTGACTGAGGAATGAGTGTGTTCAGAACTAAGAGAAATCTGTCTCCAAATATAGGTGACAAGTGTGGATATTATTGCCAGGATGTTAACAGTGTAGAAATGAAGCTATCTATGAAAATAAGTAACTCAATTTGTGGTAAATTTTAATCCTTTATACTTTGGGGAAATAATGATATCTTCATGTATGAAAATGTGTTTGATCAGGGGCATCCACATTAGAGAAACTAAAGGAAAATGAGTCCGGGCAGAGAACTTGAAAAATCACGTTGAGATGAAGCATATCTAGCTTTCAACCACATACGTCGCCTTCTGTATCATTTACATCACACTAAAGTGGTCATTAGGTAAGGTTCACATCGCCATCCGTCAATGAAGGTTTTGTGTCCACAGATGCTTTGTGACACATGTAATGTCATATGAACGGGGTACAAATCAAAACTTGGGTTTTAGTCTTTTAACTGTCTTGAAGCTCCTCATTCCTTTCTATGTACTATGAAATAAAAAGCCTGTGTATACTCTAAGGTTCTGCATATAATACAGAAGCCAGCAGGTTACACAGTTGTGTACTTTCAGAGACTTTGTCCAGAACTTTGAGAAAAAAACAAAAAAGGCTCCTCCGTTTAGTACTCTTTACTAGTAAGGACATAATTCTATGTCATGAACTTGACACTGATTCAGGCAGGTCAGAAGTAGTCCCACTTCCTGAACCAGTAGAAAATTTATTTGTGAACACTTTCTTAACCTTGTTTTGGCACAAACAGCCTCCTTTTCATGTTGTCAATTTCTACTAATTAAAAGGCATGTAAATTCAAAATTATGAATTATGTCCCTGTTCTAAGATAATCACTGGAGATAACCTAAACATCATTAGTACTTTAATGTCCAGGAGTAAGGTAATTACTTTCAAGTTTGATTTAGTCAAAAAGTGCCAGAGTCAAGGTTGTGGAAAATTATCTATACAGAATATCCATGCCTATCCACCCAATCCATATGGAACCTCTGAATGGTCGAATTTCATTCTGTTCTTACAAATTCCATTCTTTGTTACACTGTTGAGAGAGATGAAATTGGCCTTTGCTGAATTACAATGTACTTAACATCAAGGTGAAGGCCATTTAATCCAGTGAGCCCTATGATGTCTCTATTTATTGTTTGCCCCCAATTGAAGTCTGTCCCAGCAGCATTTTTTAGTGTAGTATCTGGTGTGTGTGTGTGTGTGTGTGTGTGTGTGTTGTGTGTGTGTGTGTGTGTTTGTGCAAGTGTGCATGCTGGGGCAAGAGCACTGGGTGGGTTCCAGAAATCTTTTCTGATTTCCAAAACTTCTGCATTTGAATGTTTCAGATGAACTTGACATCATTCAGTGTTTGTAGGTTTGTTATTGACTTAGTTATAAGAAGTTCATAAAGGGGCTGGGGATTTAGCTCAGTGGCATAAGCACTTGCCTGGCAAGCATGAGGTTATAAATTCAATCCCTGGTACCCCCCCAAAAAAGTTGGTAAATACATTAGCTTTGGAAGATAGGGAAAGTAACTTACATTAAAAATGTAATAGACTTATTTTAAAATATAAAAATCTGCCTTTCAACTCAACTGGCTCATAATATGCTGTGTGATTATAAATTCATTGTATTGATATTTTTGTAATAGATTAAAAATTGTTTACTCAGGCTAACAATTCTTTAAAGTGGTCTCCACAGAACTCTATAGTGGCTAGTTTAGCTATTCACACAGTACTCAAATACTGTAGCAGTTCTTCTATACTTACTTCCATATCCAGTGAACAAAATGTTAAATATGCATTCACTGATTATTGTTCTGCCCTCATTCAAAGAATATATCTTATTAGTATACTTCACACAAGGTACCTACTATTTTTTAAAATTTTTTCTTTATTAATTTATTATCTATTTTGCTAGCAGGAATCAAACTCATGACCTCACTCTTGCCAGGCAGGTACTGTGCTGCTAAGCTATTTCCATGGCAAGTTACATACTATTTTAAGGTAGACCCCAAAGAAAATTTCAAGCACTGCTTCTAGGAAAGCAGCATCTTTGGATTAATTGTCTAATATGAGAGGTCCCTTGGTACTCCTTAACAGGACCAAACAAAAGGAGTATCACAAAAACCACTCAGAGAAAGGGGAGTTGGAAAACTCCTGAGATTGATTTACAACTAATTTGTAGTCTTTGGTTCACCACAAAATTGAAATATTCCTCAATTTAGCCTTATTCCAGAAATTTGTGTTTCAGAGCTTTACAGTGAACTCTCTGGACACCCTAGAATTCTGTCCCATGGGGTCCTGGTCCTTTTCATATTTGGCCTGAGTCATTTATACATTTCCTGTCTCCCTGATCATGCTGATACTGCACTGGTCCATTGCTATTATTCACCCTGTTAACAATTGCGAAGTGAGAGGTAGGTTCTCAAGGTTCTCATTTGGAACCAAGAAATGGGTAACTTTACTTGGGATACGTAATCTCAATGCTTGCTTAAAATTCAATCATATTATCTGAAACAACTTCACACAAGGCATAGTGGAATTAAATTCAATTTTCCCAATAAATATGATCCTGGTCATAAGAAAAGAGTAGCCAGAATAGGAAGCAAGCAGGAGTCAATGAAGATAATTCACAAGGTCTTCTGTTTAGAACCCCATCCTCAGTTTCCATCCTCACAGCCCTAATGAGCCTGTCCTTCCCATCAGAGATTCCTGGACTCTGCCATCACACATTTCCCTCATTTATTATCTGTGACAATCACTTCACACAAGTTCTTCTCTACTTATATAGAACATGTGCTATGTGTCAGTTAAAATGCCTTTTTAAGACTGTGGATATTCCTCAGTTTATCCTCTTATTCTTCTTGCTCTCTTGAGTCTCATGCTTAAATTGTGTGCTGCCCTGATCTTTCCTCATACCAAGTAATCTTCTATATGTCCTGTACCAATAACCAGCTTAATATTTTTAACTGAAATTATGCTAAGTATTCCTTTGATGAACTTGCGTACTTGTAGATGATAAAATCCTATTTTTGAAGATAGAGCATTTTTATTAATATTCTAACTTTCTATCTCACTTTTATAGTTGGAGACTCAGAATTTTTTCAGTTTCTGGATTTGGGGAAAAGGGACAAGGATTTTTTTTAATGAAGTTACCTTTAAGTTTGTACTTGACTTGAAGTTAAGTACAGTTAGTTAACCCTAAATCATTGTGGAAGGGTAAAGAATAAAAAAGGTAACCCATGAATATTCATGAACTTTGCAATGACTATGGATAAGGAATACTGGAATGTCTCCTGCTATTGGAAAACTCAATGACAATTTTATGTCAATTATTAATGTTATATTAATAATTTAATTGAAAACTTAGAAGATAGTCATAAATTTATACCTGTAAGATTCAAAAGACAAGTTGAAATGCAACAGAACTAACGTTAACTAATAACAAAATTTAAACATGTTTCTCATATCTATCAGAAAAGCTGTTTCAGCAGATTAGAATGAAAATAAATTTGGAGATGGTAGTTGAATAGAAGTTATGCAGTAGGTGTGCTATGAAATATATTTACATTAGTTATGATAATATATTCTAGCGCCTACATAACAACTTCTCTGTTCTATACTCATCTGCTCTCAACTAGAGTGTAGAGTTAACTTCTGGATAAATTTTTATAGGGATACTGATATAATAAGACAAATTCATAGTTCAATGGCAAGGTGATGGGAGTGTACAAACCAGGTGACGTGATTAAAAGTTACAACAGGTAAAAAACATCAATTAAATAGCTGAGCTAAAGAAATTAAAATAAAGAGGAACTTTTTCTAATATTTAAAGCACTGATAGGTGAACAGAGTAATCTTTGTGTTGGAAAAGTTACTGTTAATCAGTGTATATTAAGAGAAAATTCAGCCAGAGTGGTTACCTAACAAATTCACCTGGACAAATTGGAGTTTTGGCCACAGAAGATGGAGTTATGGCCACAGCAGATCTCCATTAAGGGAACTGTTAAATCAGATATCTAGAAAAAAGTAAAACACCTGTTAAGCATCTTTAGCGGAAATTCTAATGCTACAGAGAAATTCGCCATTGTTGCCCCTGCAACAATATGTTTGTGACAGTAAGAAAATCAGAAAGTGAACTTTGCTTCCAAAGTAAAACCCAACATTATCACTAAACAGCTGAATGTTTGGAAGCATCCATTACACATTTTTTAATGTGTAATAAGTGCTTATTTGGTTCCATTACAGTATGGAACAAACTGTCAAGGGAAGAAATAATATTCTACTCCTATGCTATGTTTGACCACACTGTGCAATAACTGTGTCACAACCTTCAGCTGCAGAAGTCAGCCTAGACTACTGAGATAATTGCTGAGGAGGCTTTTAAAATAGATTGCTGCAGAATTAACGTCTATGTTTCTGTCCTTGTTCACATGCTCTGCTAAGCACATGTCATCAAGGCCAGAGAGATAAAGTGAACTTTGTTCCTTAAAATCACAAACAACATTCATTCTCATAGAGCTTCAGAGACCGAGGGGAGGAACATCCCGTTTCCCACATCTGTTTTTATTTTAGAAATGCTCATGTAGTTTAACTGCCACCTGTTCTTATTTTCTTTCATGAAGAGGTGCCAGATATGATAAGGACCCGATAAGTCAAAAGCCACTTGCAGCCTCATTGTCTGTTTGTGTTAACAAAGCCTCATAAAAGCAGATGGATAGCACAGGCCAGCTTCTTTCTATGATCAGCCAAAGATAAATACTCTGAGTCTTATCAGCTGAAAAGGAAATTCTTCATTTTTATCAGAGAATAGACTTTAGTTACTTAGTTTGAAATAAAAATCAATGGCCCTATTTGGCATTGTTAAAAAACAAAAAGCAAAGTCCCTCTTTTTTTTATTAGACCAGGGAAAAATACTCAGTTTTCCCAATAACTTCCTCTTCTATAAATCCTGGGTTAAACAGTGAATCGCAATTCAGTTAACAAAGTGAATGATGATAGAAGTGTAGATATTGTAGAAGGTATCAAGAATTTTAATGAGATCATAAAATTGAATTTCCTCTTATAATTAATTTCAAATGAGTCATAAAATGTTTGCATCCTAAGTTTATACCCAAAGTCTTCCCTAATATACTATATTTCACTAGCTCACATTGTAGACTTTCCAGACCGCAGTGCATCTCATGCTTCAGATGAGACATTCTATTTACCTCATATTCTATTTATACCATGCTCAGGACACAGTGAGCCCCTAACCTTTAACTTACCATACTTCTATACCAGCCACTTCAACCCACATACCACATTATCTTGGTATTTGACCACGGACGTGAGTCCATCATGCCTTCCTGATGAATGCAGTTTTATTCCCAAGACTGCAAGCAGTGTTGGTCCAGAGCACTCTTTTGTACAGCAACTGAGCTTAACGGTAATGAGCACATTTTGAGAAAAGTGTATACCAAGGTAATAAGAGACTTGGAATTAGAAGTCTAATTGGGTCGCCTCACTCTTGAACCAAGACTGTTTCTCCTCCACCACCTACCTCTACGGTATCTCACTCTCAAGTATTGGGAACCAGAAGGATTCAAGAGCTATTTATTTTGTATAATTCCTTAATTGTTTACAGTTTGAAAAGGTTGAAAAGAACTGATATTCTCCTAGAGAAGTAATAAGAGAATTTTAGGTGTTGTTATTAGAATGATGATTTGTTTCAACAAGATTTCTCAATATTAAAAATATGTATATAATATTATGAATGGCAACCCACTCTGCTTATATCTGCTTATGTAAAGCAGAGTGTGCTAAGATAGTAATAATGTTGTCGTCACAGTAAACTGGGCTCCTCTGAACTCAGAGAAACCTCTCTTGGGCACAGAGTATCTGGTGTCACTGTCATGTTTGCCATTCTTTCTTTCAAACATAACAGGTACATTCGAGTTTGTTAACCTCTGAAATTTGGCTTCATCTAAAATAAAACAGTGAAAGAGGAAATTTTAGACAAGAAGAGAAAAATAATGAAATTCTCAACTAACTGCCATTTAAATATCTTTCATGTAGTGGAATACTTTCTAATTACTAAGCCTAGATTAATAAGAATAGATTAATAGCCTAGATTAATAGAATACAAACTACTTATAAAAATGTTTATAATAATTTCCTGTTTAATCACTTTCCAGGGAAATTTCTTCTCAAACTTTCTATTCATCGATATAAGAAAAAACCAGTGAATGTCCAGACTTCAAGGAAATGACATTTGGAGACAATTCAGATTAAAGCATATGAAACAGATTTAAAATAAAGGTAAAACATCATTTTATAACTATGTATCTATGTACATTATATATGTTTTTTATAAAATCAGAGTGGATCAAGCATAAATGGGATAATTATGAAACAACAATTAGAATAAGTTAAAAAGCTTTTATCTGAATTTCATCTGTCATGACTAATTTCTACTCAGTTATATTTGATAATTATTTTCTTGAACATTGTTAGTAATGTAAATAATGTTAACATAATATTAATAGGTGAAACATTTGTAGTTTTTTGTATAATTAACACTGTGCTGTAGTCAGGGTTTGCAAGGGAATGGATTTAATACAGGGCACATAATTTATAGGATTATTTTATAATGTTCAGGAAAGAAGTCAAATTCAAAAGAGTGCAAGAGATTTGTCCATGCACTAGAGAATTAAAGAATCCACCTGAAGGACTGGAACCCATAGCAATGTCCTCCACAAGTCCAGCTGGAGGAACCAGAGCCCACAGCATTGTCAAATGCAAGTCTGTGTCAAGGATCTGCACGGAGAAGGTCCACAAGTAAGTGGTGGAAGCTAGAAAGTCTACACCAGTGTGAAGAAGGATCTGTGCCAGCAGACTGAGGGGTCTGCACTGGAGCCAGTAATCAAGGTTCAAGGTAAGGACCCAAGTGCCCCCAAAGAAACCACAGCCATCGTCAGGAACAGTGAGGCCCTGAACTCTCTGACCATGAAAACAGCTGAGTTCATATCAGGAAAACCAGAATGAAAAGCTTCTTCAGGAGAATCAACACAGCACCTTCCTCTTCAGTTCTTTTTTTATACTGTCTTCAGGCAACAGTCTTCAGGTGGGCCTTCCACTGCCAGAACCATGCTGATTCAATTCATCTGGGTGTTACAAGTGAACCATTAATCAACCTATAATCCACCACATTCTGCTCTGAGGGTATTAATCATATTTAGAGGCTTAACTTTATGGCAACACTTGATGTTAAGAATTTTGTTGACACCCAATTCAGTCATACTTTTGTTCATGTCCTGACAACCAAAAATAATTCAACAAAACTAATCACTTTATAGTGAAAAACATTAGCATTGTTAGACTTTACATAATTATAATACCAATGTTTTGGCTTCTTTACCAACTAATCATAAAATATAGCCAATGATTTTTTCAAAAAGCCATTGGTTTTGTGTTATTGGCAGAAACTATTCCACCTCTAATATTCTCCCAAGGTTCTGAGAGGTACTACAAGTACAAGGTACTAAACTATTCCACCTCTAATATTCTCCCAAGGTTCTGAGAGGTACTACAAGGTACTACCTACCTACAAGTACTACCAGGCTTCTGATGTCTATTTATTTTTATTGCCACCAGTTTAGATGAAGTCCTTCTTAAAATTGCTTTCTCATGGAGGTAGCTATCCTTTACTAATCACTACTGAACCTCCAGTATCTTAATCCCCCTGAATTTATGGTGAAACATTTCAAATCAAAGCAGGTATAAAATAGAGAACTACTGCTAATTGGAATGGAGATATTTGGACACTTCAGTGCTGCCTTCCTGTCTAATATTACTTCATAGAAGCTTAACTAAAACTCTCACCCCAAATGATCAGGATCTATCACATATTATAACCAGGCCCAATCACCGTAATGTCTAAGTGAAAAGACAATGTTCCTCTTTCATGTTTATGTAAGGTCTAAGTTTTCCACTTCTTTTATACTCTGTACCTCCTCCTAATGATAATAGTAGAAACTTCCGTTCCTCCAAACATTATTATATCAACCTAGAACATTAACCAGCACAATTAAACTACAGGAAAATATAGGTTGTACACCATAAATTGGCCAATTTCATAATATACAAATCATAAATCCAAGTCAGTTCTTTTTTCTGACTCTTCTCCCATGTGAGGTGAAGCTCACAACTTTTTGCTGCCTGGAGGGAATGTAAGTTGAGAGAAAGAAGTGTCAAATCTATTATTTTCTGCTCAGACAAGCAAGAACTCACATGCACTGGTCAGTCACCGGCAAAAATAAGAGAGTGTAAAGTCACAGGATGTAATGAAATGGGGTTTAATAAAGAGACCTTTAATAAAGTTGAGCAACGTTATAGGAAGACAGTAAGCTCTGGTGGAGTTAGTAACATGGGAAGAATGCTAAGTGGACAGTGCTTTTATGACCCCAGTGAGGTCTGAGTATGCAACCATTTCACACCACTCAGAGCACAGGAGCTCACCCACTGCTGCACCACCACTCCTCAACAAGGAGGGAGCTGAGGGCGGAAATGCCCCATGCTGTCTCATCTGTCCTCTGTAGAGCTCTTACTAGTGTGTCTCCTTGTCCGAATCCAATCACAGGCAAAGTCCAAGGGGCCTCAGTTGGTGATGTGTGTCCAGATTTACAGAAGTAGATCTGGAACAGATCTGGAATAGTCAACGGAATATGCCCACTAATGTGTACAACTTAGGGTGACCAGTAGATATTTTCTGTAAATTCCTATCAGTGTGTCCCATAGACTTATGGACACAGTGTGTCCTATCAGTGTGCCTCCATAGACTTATGCAATGGACATTTATGCTTTTCAAACAAGTTAAAGGACTACAGAGGCATGGTTATAATGAGGGATTTTCTGAGATTAAAAAGCTGTAGTTTCCCTTAAAAGTATTAATTTAACATTTCAATTTAATTTACTGAAAAATTTTAAAATGTGTTTAAATTTTAATTGTGGGTTTTTTCTCTTAGTTATTGGTAATATACTCCACTTCATAAAAGAATCTTAGATTAGTGTATAGTATGTATATAATATATAGTATATATACTATATATTATATACATACTATATAGTATATATAACATGCTGTATATAATAGTATATAGTCCTCTCAAAAAAAGATAAAAAAGGAGAGTTCAAACTGAAGTGGGTGTGGTAATCACCACAGAAAATCTCAACTCAGGACACATGTTGTAAATGGTGATGGATTTTAGTTGGAAGTATCCTAGGAAATAAGAAATTTGATGGAATATTGATATCATTTTATAAATCAGTTTATCATGATAATAGTGTTTTGTACTACAATTTTTAATTAAGAGAAAGCTCAGAGTAATGATTTAGAATAGCAGCTTGATAGCATAGTAGCAATGCTTTAGATTAATTAAAGAAAATAACACTATGTTTTGTTTTTGAGGCAGGGTCTCACTATGTAGCCCAGGCTGGCCTCTAACACACAGTGATCCTTCTGCCTCAGCCTCTCAAGTACTGAGATTAGAGGCATGCACAACCATGCCCAGCAAAATAACATATCACAAAGGTGATGACTTGATAGTAAAGAATATGAAAGGATACCCATGTTAGTGTTCCTTTTGAACAAGAATGGTGTCAAACACAGAGAAGAAAGAAATTGAATAGAAATAAGAGTTGTTGATTTAGTGGAAACAGAAGTTGATACAGAGCAAGAAATCTTTGCAAACATACTGAGGAGTCAGATTAAGACGCATAATATAAAGAAAAATGATTTCTTTGCAAAATACAATAAATGAGTTCATTTGGAGGAGTAAACAGATTAAAGCTGTATTTATCCATTCCCATTTAATAATACTCATGGGCAAAACTTGTAAAAATTCTGTCTTAGATGGATGGGTACCTGTATTTGTTAATCTGTAACACAGAATTCAGACTTCTGACAGACATCAACAGCTACATTTAATCACTTACTCGAACTCCTACCCAGAACCTCTGGAGAAAGAACTGTTGGCTGTATCAAGGATTAAATGCATGAGACAGTGGCATACCTCATATGAATCCTTAAAGAATAAGTCCCTTTAATCAGACAAGATTTTTGGTGGAACTGTGAAAACCCTTCTACTTGTAAGAAATCAAACCACTTGTTAAATTAATAAATGGATTCTGAGTTGAGGCATGAGTATCTTCCCTGTTGCAATTATCGTATATTCCTACTTTATGTCAAGACAGCACTAGCTAATCTGCTATCTTAAACACATACTCTCTGTGTATCTATTGTGTGGAAGAAAGTTTCATGAGCTAAGGGCATAATTTGTTCAAGTTCACATTCTTGCCCTTTTGGCTATGGAGCTGCATAGGTGTAACTCACTTTCCAAAAACCTCAACTCTGTACAGCTCAAAGTTATTGATGAGTGGACAAGAAGAAATGGGTGAATTGTTGGATATGTTTTAACTTTTATTAAGGCTTGAAGCAAAGAGGGTGAAATAATATTTATGAGAGTTCTGTAAAGTCAGAACTAGAATGCCTCAGGGGGAATAAATGTGAATTTAAACAGAAGCCTTAGCTAGGAATACAAGGTGCTTTCGCTATGAGTTTGATGAGAATGGAGACCACAAATGTTTTGCTTACTGTGCTTAGCACTTGTAGGTCACATGTAAATATGCATTTCTCCGAAAGAATAAGTGATCTTTTAAAAATGATAAAAAGTAAGAAAAGATGAATCTTTTGCAAATATTCAAATATTGTTTTTGCATTCCATATTTAATGACTAACGCAACAGTACCTTGGTAAAAACTTCTAGAAAGATTTATTGAAAATAACAGGTAGCTTTAATATATATATTTGACATATATATGATATATATCTTGATATATATCTCTTACTATATCATATATAGTAAGAGAAGAAACTGATAAAATTATGATCAATTTATCTAATTCTATATAGGGAAAGATTTAAAGATAAACTAGAATGCCAAAGTGAAAAAAAGTAAAGAAACTATAAAATACATGGAAAAAGGCAAGTGAATATATTAACATGCTTGTTCTTAATGGCTCACATTAACCCCGGGCCCCTGTGAAACAGGCCTGACATTCACAAATTACTTTTTACTATTTCAATTTTGCCTCTGGCTTATAGCATTAGAAATAAGTGATCTATGAGAATTATAACCACTAGAGGGGAACACATAAAGTACTCTAAGATGTCCAGAACTTTAGATTCCTTTTGTCTAAGTCAGCCAAGAAAGCTTAATCATTTGTAGTTTTGTTCAGAGAACCATACAAACCATCAAAGTGCTCAAATTTAATTTGACAGACTTAAGTTCATTTTGATGTAAGATTTAGTGCTGTTGCTTTATTGAGAAATTTTTTCACTACTTTTCCCTTGAAAGCTGCTTTGAATTCCTTAAAAATAAAATGAAACAAATGTGTTATGTATTGATTTAAGAAATGGCTCTCATTGTGTAAAAAGTTCTGAATTGGTCACTAACATTATGATAATAAAACATAAAATATTATACCAGAAAGGATCTTAAAATCTGTGACAATACTTCAGTTCTGTCAACATCATGCTTTTGCCCCAATAGAAGAGAGTCATTTTTATAAAGATATATAGAATTTCACCTAGTGTGAATATTTTCTAGCATGATTTTAACACAACTTCTCAATGAATTTAGTCATAATTTTAAATACAAGAAAAATAGTCTTGAAATATTCTATTTTAACAATGAAATTTTCCACTGAATATACCCTATTTCCACAAGTTGACAAGCTTCCTTTTTATCTAATGTTTGGGTCTTCCATTTTCTAGTCTTTTCTGTATTTATTATCCATAAGATACTAAATTACCCAGCAGGATGGACTCGAACTTCTGCCTCAGCCTCCCTATGTTTCTATTTTAGAGTAAGGAGTCTTGATTTTAAAATTCTTTATGTAGAAATTTTACCAATCATTTATAAATGTGATTATAGGAGTAAATGTTACATTTATAAAACAAGATTTTTAAATTTATTTTATGATCAGGTTGTCATAGGGAAATAATGAGACAGTGGTTAAAAAGAAAACTACATATAAATGCTCACCGAAGTGTTCATAGAGCTTTAGATTGCAGAGATGAAGAGTCTGAAAGCTTTTCCATTCACACTTAAGAAAATCAGTAATGACATATTTCAGACATGGAAAATACTGTGAAGTAGTTGCTAGTATAACCAAATATTATTTAATAGATATTAACTATAATAAGTATATAATTTTTCATGTTGTAGCTAATTAGCAGAACAAGAATAATTATGGTCTGATTTCATCAAGCATTTACTTCATGAATATGTTAATTATACGCCTTAAAGTTTACTCTGAGAGTCTTTGGTCATGAGACTTACTGATTTTAGTGTATATTTGCAAGACAGAATAGCTATGTTTACTTGGTAGAATTGGTACATGCATGTAACATGTATTTTCTATATTCGTTTTCCTCTCCCTTATCTCTATTCCCCCTGATCTGCTTCCTCATATCCCAAAGTCAGCCTTGCTTTTTGCTATCATCTCTCCTTTAGTTCATGAATGTAATTACTTATGTTTTACTTTTGTCATGTAGGATAAACTATATGATTTAACTTCCTGTATCTGGCTTAATTTGCTCAGCAGTATGGCCTCAGGTTTCATTTATTCTTCTGAAAAATCAACCTAATTCATTCTATTTATGGATAAATAATATTCCGTGTGTATTTGAAACACAGTTTCTTTGTTCATTCATCTGCTTTTGGGCATGCAGGCTGTTTCCAAATTTTACCTAGTATGAGTTGTGCTGCTCTAAACACGGGGATGCATGTAGCAGTATAGTATGCTATATTTAACTATTTTAGAAATACTGTATACTTAGAGAAGGTGTACCTGGGTCCCAAGGAATTTCTATTTTTAGTTTCTTGAGAAATACATGTACTTATTTGCATACTAATTTTACCAGTTTATATTCTCACCAACAATTTTGTGGGGTTCCTTTGTTATCACACCTCCTCCACCATGTGTTCAATAAATCTATATTTACTCAGATAAGCATATGAACTATTTGTGGCCTTTAAGGTGTTGTTTGCCAACCCATGTGCTAGAAGATTTTCTTTTTAATTGGATTTGTTGAATAAGAGTCTAAGACAAGGATTTGCATGCACAAATAATGCCTGCAAGGAATGGAGGAATGCACAATTAGAAAGAAAAAGAGTACATACTAATTTATTTTCTAGAAAAAGCTGTTTGTCTAATCAACCATGGGGAAGTGAGCCTCCCTGTAGTGGTAAAACTTTGCAGGTTTACTTACTTGTCAGGCAAAGAAACAGGCTTTTGTACCTCTCCACTTGCATCCATCCACTGGTCATTCATTTGCTATGCACTGGTGAGGGCAGGAGGTGTACTATAAGGGATCCTTAAGCTGTCTCTGGATGCTTTTGTTAGCCAAAAAGACGTTCTCTATAAAAGAGTGGAGCACACATCATGGATGTCATGATAAATTAGTACAAATACATTGGAGAACAAATGAGTTATATCAAAATTATAATCTATCGACTGTGTCATCTCTGTGAAAGAGTGCCTGTCACAGGTAATCTTGAGCTCACTCAAGTTCTCAGGGCATCTCAGTCTCTATGTGACTTTTGTGGAGGAGGGAGGAGACTTATGACAGAATTATCCCAGTACACACACTAACATTGTTGTTTATGTTTTTCATTCACAATTGGAGTTTATTGGCATCTCCAATGATGAAGAATGAATAAAAAATCTTTATACTAATTTATTGACATAGAAAGCTACATCTTTAAGACATGCATTAAATGTAAAAGGCACATAAAAAAGAAATGTATGTAGAAGTGTTTCATAATTTTACATGTATATAAACAGAGAGAAAGGGGGGGTTGATTCCAGGAAAAATGTTTAGCAAATAGTGACAAATAGACAAATAATGAGCACTTTGTGTTATGTGTGCTTGAATTAGTCAGCTTTCCTGTCACTGAGACACAACACCCAACACTCACAATTTAAAGAATGACAGGCTAGAAGTTTCAGGGTATTAAAAGATAGTCAGCTGGCTCACAGCAGAACTACCATGGCAGAAAAGTGTGAGAGCAAAGCTCCTCAGTTTATGGAGGCAAGAGAGCAGAGAAAGGGAACAGAGCCATAGACAATTGGACAAGGAACCAGATAAAGTACTAGTGTCATGCTCCATGACTCACCCAGACACACCCAGAAATGTGATCCACCAATCCCGAGTGGCTTCCAATTCAATCCAGCTGATAGAGCATCACAATCCCACCCATGTAAACTTGACACCACAACATATATACTTCAACCATAATCTACCACCAAAAACCACAAAGTCATAATTCTTACATGATACAACCATCTTGCCTACAACTAAAATTTCAATAATCTCTTCACTAAAGTCTGGACAGTTCTATTTTTAGAAATCCAAATCAAAATTTCTTCTGAGAGTCAGGGAAAGCTTTTAACAGTGAAGCTTAGCAAAACTTAAAAGCAAGTCACATAATCCGAAAGTAAAGTAGCAGAGGGTAAGCATTCTGCTTCCATAAAGGAGGAAAAAGTAGATAGAAAACAGCAAATGAGACTGAAACTCCACAGGTAAGCAGCAATTTTAGTGATCTATATACAGCATGCAGAGAACATGTTGGTGAGAATGTGAGTTTCACAGGGGATGACAGGGCCTTCTATGGCTTACCTGAGTGTAGCCCAAATGACCTCTCTCTTGGGCTGGATCCACCAATGGCTTGTAGCTTTTCCCAGCAGACAAGCACATTTATGGGATAACTAATATTCTAGACTTTCTACAGCACTGATGGTTTTATTCCCACAGCTTTATTTCCCCTCCTCTATCTTTTTTTTCCCTGTCATGATATGACCTGCTCTGGCCAGCCAAGTTATCCATCATTGATGTACTGCTTTAGCACAAGCTCAAAAGCCAGTGAATCACCTATCAGAGACTAGAAATTCCAAACTATGAGCAAAAATGTCAGAAAGCTAGTGAATAAAATATTAGATGGTTATGTATGTGAATTAGATGATGATTGGATGTTAATAATGAGAATCACATAATTATGCATGTGAACATAAGTTCATTTGTATTTTAACTCCAAAGAATGATATGAATTGAGTTCTGATTGCCTTTTAGTCACCATAGTAAGCTTTCTGATCTTAACTCAATGGATAATTCATTACTTTCTGAGTAAATATAAATTTACAGTTTAAGATAAGAATGAATTTTATTCCAAGAAACAGTGGTTCAATTGGCAAATTAGTCTTCATCATACAGTAACCTTGGAAAATTGTGAGCCATAAAACACACTTCACAAAGACATCTGAAACTTGAAAAAGGACCCTGAATTAATGAGCAAACGGGGGCCATCAGTCTTCTTGAATGATGGGTAGAGATTAATGCTGTTCACTGGATCATAGCAAATCATGTAATTCCTATCATGTCCTACACCAAATATTACTCCCCACATGTCACACATGTTCTTTAAAACAGACTAACATTCTTTTATCATCCATGACTACTTATACTCCAATCTCATTCCAGTCATTATAACTGCATCCTATTGTGAACACAACATGTATTAATACCGTTCTTCATGTACTGCCATAGGTAAGACTTTAGTACATATGAGTGAATGCATTTGTAATTTATTTATTTGTTTTGGCAACTTTCTCTTTGGTATGACGGTATTAAGAGTTCCTGTTAAAAGTATAATAGGTTCAGCCGATATAAGGCAAAACAATAAATTTTAGCCAAAATTTTATCTTTTGTGAATAAAAGCAAAAAAAACCCCTATAGTTTCATTTTTTATTTCCCTTGAAAGTTAGTACTATTACCCCAAAGCCATACAGTCAAAAAATTACACCACTCTCATGATAAGCATAAGTCATATAAATATAGTTAAAACTATACTTATGAATACAAACAAATCACACACTTCAAACCTAATTGTTGTAAGTCAACATTTGGATTAATTTGAGATAATATTTTTAACTGGAAGTTTATTTATACTTTCACAAAATGGAAAAAATCAACACCTTGTATCCTTTTTCTGTTACACTGGCTTTCAGACTACACAGGGTATAACGTTACTTAATACACACTAAAAGAAAACATTATTAATTGAAAATTTGAACTTTTTACATTTTTATATATTTTGATAATATTAATATTGTGTGAATTGTTGCTACACATATATTTTTGCCATGGGCATCTGTTATGTTGTTTTTAACCAAATAAATATATAGATCTTTTACTCTTACCATATCTCTACAAAGACAAGTACACTTTGTATTGTTACAGTTGGTAGGAAAACAACCCTAAAACTTTCAAGTACCATCATCACACAGATATTAGCAAGGCAATTCAAAGTGTCTGATGCAGTATCATGACCATTTCATGCTGCTATGGATATCTAGTTGATTGTCTCATGTTCTTTCCTTAATTTCTTGAGGATATCCTCATGTAAGGTTGTAGATGAGCCCCACTTAACAGCCTTCAATTTATGTTCTGAAGAAAGAGTTCTCAGCACAACCATAAATGATTTGCTCTTGTTCCAAAACTTTGTCTCTTTTTGGAATTTGTCAACAGATTACACACACACACACACACACACAGGCACACACACACACACACACACACACACACACACATTCACACACACACACATGCAGTACACATCATATTTCATTGCCATTAATTAACTTACTCATAAATGGATCTAGAAAAACAGGCTCATGGTGACAATATTCTCACAGCTACACCAACTCATGAATTTCAGCTCTGCCTTCCCTCACCTTGTCACTCCCTCATTAAAGATTTCCAGGCGCAGGAAGGCATGAAGGGTCAAGGAGCAGGAGGACAATGTGTTCCCATGGCCAATTTCAATGAAACAGTGTCACAGTGAATAAGATTACGTGAGAGTTCATCATTTTTCACAGTACACAGTGTCCTGAAGAAGCATAAGCACAAATTTATTTGTTGACTCAGTTTTATTTTGATTTATAAACAGGTTTTAAAGCACACTGTTGACCACATGCTCATAAAATGCCCTTCAGTTGCCCAAGGACTTGACCAAATTTATTCTTGCCATTCAGTTCCACACTGCCACCTGAACTTTGACTTGCCAGCAAGTCTAAGAAAACAGTAAAATATAAACAACCTTCTAGTAAGACTTTATTTTAAGGAGCAGCTGACCATTGCTAAAACTATCTCCTATCAGTCCACTCTGCTTGTGCTGTGTCTGTCTCTACTCTTTTCCAATTTCTTGCCAAAGTTTCCTGCTCTCTCTGCTTCCAGTTTGCCACAAAAAAAAAATAGTCTTTTGCTATTTGATTTTGGGATGCTTGCAAACCTCTTTGGAATGCTATTCTTTTTGCCCTGTCCCTTTAAAGATAAAATTTCTTCTTAAACTTCACCTGGATGTTATTTTTATTTAAAATCATTATCTTAGGTGAAAGATAAAAGTTCCTTTTAGTTTGTCACATATTTAAAAAGCAGACATCTATCTAGTGGCACTATAGTTTTGGTATTTGAATAGTCTACGAATTTAAGAAAACTGTCCTCTTGTCTCCTTAATTAATTTAGCATATTTGAGTATTAACATCAATGTCTGAGTCTCTAACAGAGAACAGTGAGGTATCATGAGCAGCTGTCAGCAATGTCATACCCTTAACCATACAGGCAGCAACTTCAGGCAAGACTAATAAAAATTCATATTTTATATCTAAATTTTATTTCTTAGCAGCAATAAGATAGGTTATCTTAGGAAGTTCAGCACAACTGAAGTCAGTATAACTGCAGTCAGGTGTCTTAATCTGAAATGCACTAAAGGTAGCTGCTTCAGAACGATAAGGTTTGAAATATGGGTTGCTCATTTGAACTTAATGCATGAAGAATAATAAAACCATTTCACAAAGAAAATAATGTAATATACAGTGAGATAAGAAAAGAATATCAATGTATCTGACATTAAAAGGACTGCATGTCAGAACATTATTATGAGAACAATTTACTATTATTTCTTGTTTAAATACCACATTATTTCCAAAGCATTGACTACAAGATACAGTTTTACTTTTCTACTGACTCTGAACTAGGGTTTTAAAAACTTTGGGACAATTTTATAGAGCTTTCTTCTTCTTTAGGAGTTAGGAGACGTGGTAGGAGAGGTTGAGCTGCCCGAGATGTGGTGGTACAGACTGGAAAGCACGCCACAGCCCTTTATCTTTCACCTACAGAAAGAGCGTCAGTGCACGGGATTTATGCACCTGAGTCCTCATTTACATGGAATCTGAAATTTATTATACTTGATTTGTAGAAAGTAATATATTGTGATGGGTGGAGGAGTTGATATGTTACTGATATACTTGATATATTTTAGGAAAACATATCCAGGGAATATACTAAAACCACCATGAGTGTGTTTCAGCTATAACACCTTTCATACCTATAATTCTGGAAAATTGGCCATAGCAGAATAGAGGGAATCAAAGAAGTATAAAGTGTACTGAGATTTTGCTTATTTATTTTATTTTCAGCTGTTGAGGTACATTTAGGGTAAATTGGAAGTTACTGACTTATGCCTTCTCTCCCATCATATGTATCATTGATTATAATATAATTAAAATAATATAATGTAGTATATACTTTTGTATGTATGAACAGATAATGATGTAATATAAAATTTGAAGCAAGAACACACAAACTATTTTAAGCACACAAGGGCAAGCAATTACTGTGAGATAAAACCAAAGAGGAAACTTAGGTGTAAAGAATGAAGCCTTTTAAAATCAGATGAAGGAAACCGAACTTTCTTGTGGTTAGTTAAGGGACACTAACAATGGGTTTTGATAAATTAAAATATTTACACAATTTTAACCTAATATGGACAAACATTCTGAAAAGTTGTACATAGATATATAATTATTTGACTTATTTAATAAAAAATGATAACCAAAGAGCAGAGTGATGTTTTTGAATGAGTCAGAAGAGATTCAAGGACAGTATTTACAACTTGCTATTTGAGTGCTTTACGGAAATCAGTACCTTTTCCATGTCTCTTGTTATCACACTATGATGAGCATTAAATAAGAGAGCTCTGACTGCATAGAAAAAGTGTTGAATTCTAAACAATGTGGGAGAGGTGAGAATGGAAGATATTGAAGAAGAGAAAGTAACAATTAGACTTTAATGATGAACAGACTTTAAACGTTTAGGCCCTGAGATGCTGGTGGGGCATACTATCTCGCCTTCTTTTTCCCTTTTCTGTTAGGAGACCAAAGGAAATAGAAATAATCATGGTCCTTGCACAGGTTTCCGATTATTTAGCATGAATTTTCATTTTAAAATAAGTCTTTCTGTCATAATAGTTTCTCTAGGATAAAAATATGAGTTTTGGAAAATTATACATACATTCTTCATTTTGGGTATTGGTTTTTAGGTAGATCATTAGTTTACATAGATTAAAAAATTATTTTCTCATTACTGTAACTAAGACTAGGTCTCATCTCAAATTTTCCTAAGCCATATATCTGTATCTGACATCAATACTAACTGGAACCTCAACTGAGTGTGTGGCTAGGCCACCTATGTGATCTGTGCACATGACTTTGAGGCAAAGAGAACTGGTTTCCATGAGTGAAGTACCCAAGACAGCCAGCTGGAATCTGTAATGCCTTTTGTGACCTCTCTGTGGAAGTCACAAAGCATTATTCCTTAATAATAGTATTTATTAGATTTAATAGGAAAGGACAATGAGTCAGTGTCACATTTTCAAAGCATAGAATATAAAAAAAATCTTGATCACATTTTGGAAAACACAATCTGCCCCAATTTGCCACTTGATGGCAAGTAACATTACTGCATTTGCTATGGGAATTAACATAGCATTCTTGGAACATTGTAAATGATAAGTATCATTCATCCCTTTGTTTTTAATGAGCGATGAACGCAATTACTAATTTATTACATACTCATCTTCCTTATATTTTTTTCAAGTATTAAAAAACACTTAAACTCTCATATTTCTTACAGTGATTACCTACATCTATTTTTAAATAATTTCCATGGTTGATCACATTGCCATGTTGTATAAAAATCACCCAAAGACCACAGTGATGGACAGTGTAATAAACGTGTTAGCCCAGTATTTGGAATCAGGTGATTACTGTCTAGGCAGCATGACTGATATTATTTGGGCTTACTCACAGATTGGACAGTGTATCAGACTCATGGTACAAGTTGACCTTACTTCGACCACAGTAGTATACTGCTAAATTGTCTAGCAAGGGAAAAAAAATGGAAAATGACTCCTGCTTTATAACATACTTATGGTTTTTTTGTTTTTATTTTTACATTTCTGTGGCATAAAAAGTCACAATTTCAAGCTACCAATGGTTAATTGGTCAAAAAAATTTTCTAAATAGTTAACAATGAAATCTTGAAGGCTGTGCAAAACAATCTAGCAAACTACCATAACATATCTCTCCAAAGCACTAGCCTCGGTACTGTCATGGTGATGGCAAGGGCACTTTAATTTTTGCTTGGATCATTATTCCTTTTGGCCAAAACAAATTACATGACTGATTCTGTTGTTAAGTAGTTTGATGAGAGGATCATGTTAAGAGTTGTGGCAATAAATGGTAAAGAATTTAGAATCACATGTGCACCCATCTATCACACTACCAATCCTTATCTTTGTTTCAAAAATGCACTATGTGTATTTGCATATTAATGTTAAAACTAGAGCAAACATATTAAAAATGATAATCTCTCACATCAAATACTTTCTGACTGTCTTAGTTACTTTCTCTCATTGCTAAGATAAAATACTGGATGCCCAAAATGAAGGAAGGAAAAGTTTATTTAGCTCACAGTTCGTGGAGGTTTCAATCCACAATGAGCTGGCTCCAGGGAAAGGGGGCGTGGCACAGGGGCAGCCTTTCAAACAGTGGAAGACAGCCAAAGCAACAAAAGCAAAACAAAGTGAAGAACAAACTTCTTTTTCTATCTTATATTGTAAGCAAGCTATCCTCTCTCCCCACAAGGCAGGTGCAACACTCACACCATTTCCCTGTCCTCCTCTTGCACAGGATGAGGATGTTTACAAATTGAAAAACTTGATTCCCTGCTGAGTCTCTTGGTTAAGCTTCTAAACTTCTCAAGTTGAAACAATGTATCAACCATTACACTGACTTTTGTTTATGACAATTTCTATTAAATAAAAAATGTTATGTCCTCATCTAATTATTAACAGACTCTGGAACTGTTTGACTTCTGGCTCTTCCCCTAACTTAAAATTACCATAAAAATTAAATTATTTGAATTCATACAGGGCACTGAGGTAGGCAAGAAAACACAACTGAAGAACTGCTTCAGAAGAAAATTGAAAAGTTGTTAGAATTTTTTATATGAGACAAAGGGGAAAGGAGGCTTCTTGGTAGGGGGAGCTCAAACCCAGGGTGGTCCCCAGGAAACACATGCCGCATCCATCTGAGTCACAGCACCAAAATGTTAGGTTTTGGGAGGCAGGTGAGGGAGGGGGTCTTAATTGCAGGCACTAGAGCATTGCATAAGAGTGTAAGAGTCCTTCCAAGGAGGCAAAGCCAGGGAAGTCACTTTTATGGGATTGGGTTAGGGGTGGAAACTACCTCAGTGGACAGGTCATCATGTTGGGAGAGGACAAGAGGATTTTTTGGCTTAGGAATTTTTTGGCTTAGGGGGTGGAGTCTATCTGAGTAGATGGTGTGGGGAAAGAGATTGGAGGATCTTTGACACATGCTTGAAGGGAGGACCGATAGCTAATTGTTTGGGACCAGAAGGGGGTTAATGTAGGAGAGATAAGCAGTTGTTTTAAGGGTCAGTGCCATGATGGACTGGCGCCACGTAGAAACTGGTAGAGCCCCATAGGAGCCGGACCCATCAAAAGCAACAAGAATGAGATAAACGTTTGTAGAAAGGGAAAGTATTTTGAGGGAAGTTATTGACAATGTGCATTTTATAAGAGATTTTTAAAAATTTAAACTTTCATCATATTTTTGATCATGCCATGTAATTATGCATATCCTTTTGTCTACTATAAATCCTCTCTACATTACTAATCACACAAAAACAAAGTAAATGTTCTGAGAATAGTTGTTAGATAGTGTTTTTCAGGGAATAATAAGAAGAAAAAATTTTTACACATTTAGTACAATTTTTCTGATTATTTGCTATCTGTAGTTGGTAAAATACAGATGCAGAATTCACAGATACAAAAGGAAAGCTTTATGTTATGATTTTCTTAGTCTGTGACAGGATAATTTTATTTCACATTTGAGGAAATGTTTTTTGGCAGCCAGTCCTGTTGTGCTTGATTAGAATTCAGGAGAGGCAGGGAGAATGTTGGCACATCTAATAAAAAGGGAATATCTGGAGCTTCTTGTGCAAGTATAAAATTGGCAATGGTTGATGTAGGTGTTGCTCATCTTCATTTAGGATTGGATTGTCTCCTGGTGTTTGTAAGCCTAACAAATTCTGGATCTCTCTGAAACTCTAACTGAATCTGAATTTCAGACCCCCCCACACCATCAAATATTCTACCAATGCCAATTTCACTTTGATCTGGCAAAGAACCACGAATTAATTTAAAGTAGAATAGATTGGAAGTAAGATTTGAGACATATAAACTCATCATTAAGCTAGATAGTGAAATATCTTGCAGCAAACATTCTTGCTGCTGCTGCTACTCTTAACGAGTTCAGAAGTGTTTAGATAGAGCTTTCTTCTCACCCTCTTTTTTTTCTTTGCTTCTACTTTTAGCACTTCAGAAACAGAAAAAGTTTCTTGCTCAATGCTTGAGGAAAATTGTACTTTACTTTGTAATATCAGTTAAAATTGGGACCTTGTCAAACTGAGTGGAATATAGTGATTCAAATGCTCCAACAAGGGCATAGAAAAGCACAGTGCGCTCTACTTTGCCAGCCATTCACTGAAAGAATACATTTGTTACTATCATAGAAAAGTGAATCATGTATTATAAATCACTCATCCTTCTTGTTTACATAATAATATATAACATCTGAAGATCTGAACACAATAAATTATACAATCTCCTTTTTCTCAATAAATAAGAGCTTGAGATGTTTTCACCAAAGCTTTTTAAGAAACTTTATTTCCGTTATTGACTCAATGTTAGCTACTGATTGAAAGCCTGCTGACTTTACTCTTCTTACTTGGTTACTGAATATTTTTCTCCTCTCCACATGATACATTTTATTTTTGTAGATATTACTTGTAATTCTGATAATAGAATTTATAGAATATAATTATCATAAAACATTTGATTTACTTTCAATAGCAGGATGATTGCAGTATTCACAAGATGAATGAGAATTTTTATGAAGGTACATTTTTTCTCAAAGTCCATTTTGCTTTGTTAATATTTTATTTAATCACACTATTTATGAAAAAATATATTTCTGGTTCCAAATGACTCTTTGGCTATTTAGAAATCTATATTTAATTCAAGATCTAATTCTGGTCTACATGCTCTAAGAAGAATTTCCTATGAATTCCAATATGATTCTTTCCAATTTTTATGGCACATTTCAAAATCACACACACACACACATTTGATTCATTTCAAAGTTGAAATCTCTTAATTGTACTCTAGCAAGTTTGTAATTTTATAAATTGAAGCCAATACTGAGTTATACTTCTGGCTTAGGTAGCCACTCATATCTAACTGATGGTCCCATTAAGAATAACTAGCAAAAATATATAAAACATCTGCAAAAATTTGTTTGAAGAAAATAAAAGCTAGGTTCCCAAGATCTAGAAGGCTAAGCCATTTGATAAAAGCAGGGATAAATTTGTGAGTCTTTCATTTGCTGTTACATCTTCTTTAAACTTTTTTTTCAAGCCTTCACCCCCAGGAAGTCTCCCAGAAAGCAGCATCTCAGGCTGTCTCTTTGGGACCCGAAACTCTCGAACTCGTAGAGTGGCCTGGGCAGTTTGGATCAAAAGTCTGTGCAGACCTGCATCTCGGCGCGACTCTTTGGGACTGGTAAGCACGCCCTTCATCCACAGGGAACTGCCTGGAGATCGGCATCTGGGCCAGGTCTGTTTGGG
>PVJX010026205.1:0-26108 GCA_004027295.1 Dolichotis patagonum | reverse complement strand
CCACTGTGTCTCCCCACCAAGGCCTTTGGGCTTGCCAGTCACCACCTTCACTGTGATCGTGCATCCCCAGGTTTCAATAGACTTCTCAAATAGTGGTTCTGGCTCCAGGTGAAAGTGCTGACAGTTACCACCTTCTTCTGTTTTAAGGATTTTCTTCTTTTAAAATTCACTCTGTGGGTTTCAATTCTCAGTTTAGGTTCTTCCTTGGTTGAGGGGACCCACTTCCTTCCTTCCTGTCTTCTCCAGAATGCTACATTCCAGCATCTGGACTGTTTCTCTCAGAGAGGCTATTTACTGTGCTGCTAACTGTTCTGCCATCTTCCCAGGACACCCTCAAAATAATGTTAAAGGGTAATTTCCTAAATTTTCTGCATATTCACATATTTATGTTCTGGACTCTTACAAGAATTGTCTTTCTCACGGCAAGTACAGTCCATATTGTCAGACAGTTGCATGCATTATCATACTTATACATTGAAAAATATTTTATTGAAGTTAGAATTGCAATTTGCAAAGAAGGTGAATTCTGTAACAGTCATCTCCATACAAATTACAGTTACAAACACTTCACTTCTATAAATTCTATATGGTGCTCTAGAATTCATGTTTCATGATAACCAAAACTCTTGAGGAGTTTCTCTGACCTCTTATCTTTTATATTATAATTTAAATTCTCTCTGAATTATGACAATGCAATGTAATAATTTCACAAATAAGAAAAGTTTAAAAACAACTTTGAGTAGTTGTTTACTTGATTATTTGTAATCATGCAGCATAAATAAACACCTAAGTATGTGGTCCTTGTTTTAGCCCATTGTTTTAACAACATGCAAAACTGAATTGATTTGTGAAAATTTTCTTTTTTGTGTTACTGTGATTGCTGTTGTCATTACTACCCTTCCCATTTTTCAAAAATATGCTGCATTTGAGGTACCTATAACACTTTGCTTGAATGTATTTGTCTCAGAGTGTTAGTATAGATTTCCAGCAGATACTGACTTATTGTTGTGGTATTCTACAGAATATTTTTACTTAAGGCATCCAATTTAGCATAGAAAAGAATATGTAAAATGGTTTCAGAACAGTTAAACTGTCGGTGTTGCTGAAGTACTGAGAAATCTTCCTAGAATATGAAGTAAAAAATATATATTTTTTTAATCTTTTTATTGCAGGATAATACTAATGAACACTTGTAGGAAACACATTTTCTCCCAAGTCAATCAACAAGTATTTTTATTTTACAGTACCAAAGGTTTAAATTTTTTGATATGCATAAAGTAGGTAGAAGACAAAAAGGGACAGAGAGCTAAATGCATATTATATAAAATCTGGTCATTTCCTTTCAATGATATTTGAAATAATATATTTTTGTTTTTTGTTGCTGATATCTTAAAGTATTTATCTATTAATCTACACAAGTATCTTTTAAAAATCTCAGATTTGCACTACTGATAGCCTCTTTATTTTACAGAAAGATTTTATAGCTCCATAAGATAAGATAGATATTTAAATTCTGGAATATCTAACTTCTACATGGTTGCATAGTACATTTTATAGAGTAAGTGTTGCATTACATTATCTTAATATAAATGTGCATTCAGATAAAAATAAATTCTGAGTAAGGTTTCATATGAAAGAGAGGTTAATGAATTTCAAGAAAGAAATGGACTGCATTATTTTGTGATTCAGTTCCAATGTGGCTTGATTACTTTTATTAGACTGACTAATGATTATTGGTACTTGACCTTTTCTTATCTTAATAATTCACAATAAATGGAAGCATAACAGATATTTTCCATTAACTGAGAAATATCAAGGTAACTAGTGACTAACATATGTTTGACCTGTTTCACTACAATTTATTTTCAATCAAAATTTAGTTGATCTGAAAGATAGTACTGCTCTGCTTAGGAATTTATTGGCTTTCTTAGTAAATGAGTATGGCACATAAATAAGATCTTTTCTAGTTTAAATTTGTGCCTATAAAATGATTTTTATAAGTGATATGAATAGGATAAAATATTTTATATAAAATCTTAGGGAATATAACTATACTACTAATACTGAAGACATGAGCACATGACATCTCCTTACATAGTAACCATTGAATTAAACTCTCTCTAAACAGTCCATGTTACCTCAACAAGACAACAGTAACTATGTGAAAAAAAGTAGTTTAACAAAAAACATATGCCAATCCAATCCATACTCTCAGTAAAATATTTTAGAAGAATCTTTCCTAAATCAACAAAAACAAGTTCCACTGTAAAAATTAAGGTTACTTTTCTACATAATTTGTTTCTCAGGAAGCATCGTTGTTTTATATTGAGGTCATACACTACTTTTCCAGATCTCTTAGGCTATTTTAATTGAATTTTTGCTTTTAATTGAATCATTTTGCTATGCTAGAGTAGACACACTTTAGAGGCCTGACTGTTTGTTTCATGTCTGTATCCTTCACAGTTAGTTGTGTGAGAGTGGCAAGGTAAACTGTTATTCAGCAAATAAATATCTTGAATGATCATAGATGCATTCAAAAATATTCAAGAATACTAACAGGTGTTCCATAAAATAACAGTTTTAGGATGATTTAAAGGAAATGCTCTTACAACATTAATAATACAAATTATCATTCAAGAAATTGTGAATGTTGGGAAAAAATGAAAAAGAAAAACTATTAAGTTTTTCAACCAGGATATGTGTATTTTAAATGAGTTTCTGCAGTATGTCACTCCACTAGGTGCAGTGGTTATAAAGACGGATAAGGTGTAGTCTGTTTTCTCAAGGATGGCAAATGTGCAAATCTCATGCAAGACATGATTTTAATTCCACAAACTGTTACCAAAGAAAGTCAAAGTTAATTGTGATTGTCCTTTGTTCTTAGAAGACTGGATCACCAGGGAAATATATCTACCCAAAACACATTCCATATTGTTGGCAAAGACTTGAACATTCAGAGTGTAATGAATAGACTTAACCACCTTTAAAAAGATTCAGACCAGGGCCGGGGATTTAGCTCAGCAGCACAGTGCCCACCTGGCAAGCACAAGGTTGTGAGTTCAATTCCCAGTACCAAAAAAAAAAAAAAGACACTGAAAAAGATTCAGACCAACTCAGCAGGATGCGGGAACTCCAGCCAGTGGTGCAGATGGGGCCGGGGTAGACCTGAGACCCTCCCACGACTCCCACCTTCTAGGCAAACCACCTTGCAGGACATAGGAACTCCAGCCAGAGGTGCGAGTGCGGCTGGACAGAACCAGGCCCCTCCCATGTCCCTGCAGTCCTGGCCACCCACCTAAAAACATAGGAAATCCGGCCTGTGATGTCCACACTTGCAGTTCCACCATTGTCATTGGCGACCCCCAACCTCCTGGATCTAGTATTGCTGTTGATCTTCGGCTTCCACAACTCCACCAAGAACCTTGGACTGCAGTGGACTAACCATGTAGTATGTAGGGAAGACTCAGTAATCCCTCATCCAAATAGAACTCATAAGGCTTCCATCAGTGAGGTGAGTTAGCCTCTAAAATAGGAATAGAGTTTGCCAACTTCAGTGGATAAACATGAACAATAGCAAAACCCCCTCCAGAAGTAGGCCATTTGCGAGCTTGGAAAGTGGGTGGGTGAGTCCTTCCTTCACACAGAAAATATCAGATAGGTTGAGGAGTGTGTCAATAAGGCCTCCCTCAAAAGGGGAGAAAATTAAGGGGTCCTGTGGAACACCCAGAAACCCATTAGGGTCCCAGCTGAGACAAACACTATAAACAGGGAGATCTGGTGACTGTGAACAATCTGAAGACATAATAACAGTGGGAAATATGGGTTGATTTCCATAAGAACTCCTAGGCTTCTCAGCCTAGGAAGAATATAGGACTCACATAACAGGCTCTGCAGGTGGAATCTAGGTGACTGGCCCACTTCTTCATTGTGGGACCCAGCAATTGGACAAACAACAACCTTACAGTAGGAACCCAAGATACACACTACCAAAAGTTGACACTATACGTACTGAAGGACCAAATGGTAATCTGTAAAGGGAAAACAGCAAAATAAAAAAGCAAAATGCAATCTCAAACTTCTAGTCCATCAGGAGCAAGTACAGAATACACTGAAAAAGAGGGCTTCAAAACTAACACACCAGATATCTCTGAAAAGATAGTAAGTGAAATTAAAAAAAAAAAATCTCCATGAGGCCATAGAGGAAATCGAAGTAGAAATAATCTCTCATGTAAAGGCAGAAATATTAACCTTAGCAAATTCATTGCTCAGTGCAGCTAGAGAAGCAATAGATTAAAAAAAAAAGTACAGGAACATGGGAAACTTAGTGTAACCTTCAATGAAAAAAAGCTAGAGGGAGCTAAGAACCTGCAGGGGAGTAAGGACCATGTGAGATGAGCCCCAGTGCTCCAGCACTGTCCCAGGGAGAGTTTGAGACCTATGCTCCTGAAGACTGAGTTCCTATCCAGCTCCCTGGAACACTGGGCTAGGACCAAAGGATGTTCCACGAGCCTCAGTGCACCATGCCCAGAGGCCTTCTTTCAGTTTGAGAGGCCGAGACCATGCAGGGGGACGCTCAGCCCAGTGAGGCTGGCCTTGGGAGAGTTTAACACCTGCACTCCCAGCGGTAGAGATCTTATCCAGTCCCTAGGGACACGGGCCTGAGCCCGGAAGTTCTGCTGGCCTCAGTATACCACACCCAGCTTCAGTCATTCAATTCAGGGAGCCAAGAACATGCAGGGGAGTTAGGAACACATGAGGTTAGTCCCACTGCTCCAGGACTGGCCACGGGAGAGTTTGAGACCTGTGCTCCAGGGATTGAGCTCCTACCCAGCTCTCTAGGACACTGGACTGGAACATGGAGGTTCCACTGGCCTCAGTGCACCATGACCAGTGGCCTTTCAGTTTGGGAGGCTGAGACCAGACCACACAGGGGTACTTTCAACCCACTAGCACTGGTACAGGGAAAGTTTGAGACCAGTGCTCACAAATTTTGAGTTCCTACCCAACTCTCTGGAACACTGGACTGGGCTTGGAAGGTCCTGCAGGCCTGACTGGGCCAAGATCAGTGACATTTATTCAATCCTAGGAGCTGAGAGCACAGGAGGTGATTCGCAACACACCCAGGGAAGATTTGGAACACTGCTCAAAGCAAGGAAATATAAGAAAATGACAAAATGAAAGACCAAAAGGCAATCTCAAAACCAGCCCATCCTAAGAAAGCCTAGAAGCCATGTACATAGAAGAAAACTGAAACCATACACCTGAAATGACTGAAATTATGTCAACTGAAATAAAGAAGCAACTCTGGGAAACTTTGGAGCAAATCAGAAATAATTGCCAGGGAAAAGAAGAAATGATAAAAGTAGAGAACATTGGACTACAGTGGACTACCATGCTGGCTTGATGAGAGAATCAGGAAACCCTCACCCAAACAGAAGACCTCATCAGGCTTCAGTCAGTGTGGTGAGTTTCCACATAAAATAGAGGTCTGCAGTGGGTAAATAGGAGTGGAAGTGAAACTCCCTCCAAATGTAAGACATTCGCTAACCTTGCAAGAGAGTGGGTAACCCACTCCCCCACACAGAGAACATCAGACAGGATGAGGAGTGCACCAATATCACCCCACCCCAACTTAGAGGAAATTAAAAGAACTTATGAGACACCCAATGACACAGTAGGGCTTCAGCTGACAAAAACACTATAGCCAGGGGACCTGGTGACCTGCAACAATATGAAGATATAAAAACAGCAGGAACTAAGCGATGCCCTACATCAATACTTCTGGGCTAGTTAGCCCAGAAAGAATATAGGACTCACCAAACAGGAACTGTAGCAGGAATTCAGCAAACTGGATCTCCTCTTCATTGAGGTACCTAGCAATTTGACAAACATCAACCACGCAGTAGAACCCTGAAACACACACTGCAGAACATTGTGACTATTGTAATAGAAAGACCAGAAATTCACCCCAAAGTGAAAACGACTAAATAAAAAAGGCAAAATGCAATCCTGAACATCTAGTCCATCAGGGGCAAGTGCAGGCGATAACAAAATAGAGGACCCTAAAATTCATACACCAGAAATCTCTGAAAAGATAGCAAATGAAGTAAAGAAACAAATCCATGAGGCTATAGAGGAACTCAAATTAGAAATAAAGTCTTATGTAAAGACAAAAGTAACATCCTTAGTAAATGAGCTAGCTAGAGAAACTAGAGAAGAAATAGATAAGAAACTACAGGAGCATGGGAAACTGATTGCAACTTTGAATGACCAATGCAGAAAACAAGCAGAATCTATGGAACAAATTTAAAGAGATATGTAAGGAACAAAAATTGTCTTGAAATCCTTCAAAGCCTTTAAATGAAGCTGAGAATAGTATTTCAGACCTTGAGAACAGGATCATAGTAAGTGATCTTAAAAAGGATGAACATATAAAAACAACAAAGCAGCATGAACTGACAATGCAACAGCAACAAGATGATACCAGGAGAAACAACGTTAGATTAATAGATGTTAGTGAAGAGCCAGGAGACAACGCAAAGGATAGCTAAGCTGTTCACAGAAATAATGACAGAAAATTTCCCAAACATGGGGGAAAATCAGATATACAAATAAGTGAGGCATATAGAATGCCACACAGTCAAAACCAACATAAATCTACATGCAGACACGTAATAATTAAGATCTCAGACATACAGCAATAAAACAGAATACTAAAAGCTGTTAGAGAAAAGACACACCTCACCTACAAAGGAAGCCCTATTAGAAACACAGCACACTTCTCAGCACAAATCATCAGGTTCAGATGAGCTTGGAGTGAAGTATTTGAATCCCTAAAAGAAAACAAATTTCAACCCAGACTGACATACCTAGCCAAACTGTCTTTCAAATTTAATGGAGAAACAAGATACTTCCATGGCAAAGAACAACTAAAGAAATTCATCTCCACCAAATCAACCTTAGAAAGAATGCTGAAGGACATCTTAGATAGAGATAACCACAATCTCCAGAAAAACAAAGACAGAAATCAACAGGCTGGATAAAAAGTAAACAAGGGAGAAAAGCAGGACACTGACAACAGTAACACAACATGGCAAAGTCAAGCTAGTACATATCAACCATATCTATAAATGTAAATGGGCTCAATTCACATATCAAAAGAAACAGGTTGACAGAATGTCAAGAAACAGGATCCCACAATATGCTGTATACAAGAAATGCATCTAACTCAAAAAAAAATTCATAGATTAAAAGTCAAAGGACAGAAAACAGTATTTCATACAACAGAAACCTAGAAAAAAGCAGCTGGAACTATTTTATTTGCAGACAATATGAACCTCAAATCTTAAATGCTTAAAAGAGGCAAAGAAGGTCATTATATACTCGAAAGTGGAAAAATTGAAGATGAAGAACTAACAGTTATAAATATATATGCTACAAACACAGGAGCACCCAACTATATAAGACAGATGCTAAAGCACATGAAAAACAAAATACACAAGAACATAATTATTACAGGTGATCTTAACAGCCCACTGTCACAAAGAGATAGATCAACTAAACAAAAAAAATCAGCAAAGAAATAATAGAACTGAATCATACCTGTGAGTTATTGGACTTGGTAGATGTTTACAGATTTTTCCACTCAACCACATCAGAATACATGTTCTTCTCAGCTGTCCACAGGACATTCTACAAAATGGACTATATATTATCCCATAAAATATTCTTAAGTAAATGCAAAGGTATTGAGATTGTCCCATGCATACTATCTGACCATAGTGCATGGAAATTGGAAATTAATTGCAAAAGAAACTGCAAAACTGGCATAAATACATGGAAATTAAATAACAACCTTTTGAACAGCCAGTGGGCTACAGATGAAATTAAAGAAGAAGAGATATCCAGTCAAGGCCATGGTGGAACCCAGTGGCCTGCACAATGAAGCAATTCACCGGCCCTATTGGTAAGCACCTCACTGTGGCATGATCCAGGAGGAGATCCAGAGAAAGGACCCAGAGATCTGGCCAATGCCATGGCAGAACTCAGGAGCCTACACAAAGAAGCAATTCACTGGCCCTCTTGGTAAACACCTCCCTCAGGGTGATCCAGGAGGAGAACCAGAGAAAGACCTCAGAGATCTTGCCAAGGCCATGGCAGAACCCAGGAGCCTGCACAAAGAAGCAATTCACCAGCCCTCTTGGTAAGCACCTTCTTCTGGTGTGAGCCAGGAGGAGACCCTGTACTGTCTCTTGAAACTACCATTGCCTGGGCTTGGAATCAAATATCCCAAACCCCTCCAAACACCACCCACCATTAGCAACTGGGGACAGAGGTCTAAGCATCTCTTAGCAGGATGACTGTATTCAACATAGCAAATATAGGGGGTCTCCTCTATCTTCTCCTTGAAAGCAAGTGTTGTTTTCAGTTTTGTTTCATTATGATTATTTGTTATGATCTATTCAATATACACTTTCAATTGATTTTCAAAAAAGAAATTAAAGAAGAAAAAAAGCAATACCTACATTAAACGAAAATGTGGAAACAACCTATTATAATCTGTGGGATGCAATGAAAGCAGTCTTAAGAGAGAAATATATAGCAATAAATTGTCATTTCAAGAAAACAGAACAAGTGCAAATAAACAATCTAATGCTTCATGTCAAGATTCTAGAAAATGAAGAGCATGTTAAATCTAAAGTTCATAGAAGAGAGGAAATTGTAAACATTAGAGCAGCAATCAAAGCACTTGAAACAAAAAATCATAACAAAGAATTGATGAATCAAAAAGCTGGTGTTTTTAGAGAATAATCAAAATTGACAAACATCTAGCTAACCTTATAAAGAAAAAGAAAAAAAAACATATTCATGCAACAAGGACCAAAAAGGGGGAAATAACTACAGATCCCATGAAAATTCAAAAGATCATAAACACCTACTTTGAAAATCTCTACTCACATATAGAGGAAAACACAGAGGAAACTGACAGATTTCTAGAAACATATGAAATAACAAATCTCAAACAAGAAGATATAGCAATTTTGAATAACCCAATATCAAATATTGTAATAGAAAATGTAATAAAAAACTTACCAACACAGAAAAGCCCAGGTCCTCATGAATTCACAGCTGAAATCTATAAGAAATTTAGAGAAGACATGATGCCAACACTCCTTAAACTCTTCAATGAAATTGAAAAGAAAACAATCCTCCCTAATTCATTCCTGGTGGCAAGTATTACTCTGATACCAAAACCACAGAAAGACCAAACCAAAAAGGAGAACTATAGGCCAATCTCACTAATGAACATAGATGTAAAGATTCTCAATAAAATACTAGCAAACAGGATGCAGCAAGTCATTAAGAAGATTATGCATCATGACCAAATGGGGTTCATTCCAGGAATGCAAGGATGGCTTAACATACACAAATCAATAAATCTGATACACCACATCAACAGAGCCGAAAACAAAAACCACACGGTCATCTCAATAGATGCAGAAAAAGCTTTTAATAAGGTCCAAAACATGATCATGATAAAAACCCTTCAAAAACTCGGAATATACGGTATCTACCTCAACCTTATAAAGGCCATCTACGACAAATCACGAGGCACTATTATACTAAATGGACACAAAAACTGAAAGCTTTCACTTTAAAATCAGGAACAAGACAAGGATGTCCACTATCACCACTCCTATTCAATATAGTTCTGGAAAAACTAGCCAGGGAAATCAGACAAGAGAAAGAAATAAAAGGAATACAGATAGGAAAGGAAGAAGTTAAATTATCAATATTTGCAGATGACATGATACTGTATATAGAAGACCCCAAAAACTCCATTGAAAGACTACTAGAGCTGATAAACAAATTCAGCAGTGTAGTTGGATGCAAAGTCAATGCTCAAAAATCAATAGCATTCCTGTACACATAAAAGAACCTCACCAAGAGAGAAATTATGGAAATATCACACTTCACAATAAAATCTAAAAAAAATGAAATACTTAGGAATCAACCTAACTAAAATGTAAAAGACCTATATACTGAAAATTATACTAAAATAAAAAAGGAGATTGAAGAGTTTATTAGAAAAGTGGAAAGATGTTCCATGCTCTTGTCTAGGAAGAACAAACATCGTGAAAATGGCCATACTCCCAAAACTGTTACACAGATTTAATGCAATCACAATTAAAATATCATTGACATACCTCACAGATCTAGAGAAGACACTCATGAAATTCATTTGGAAACAGAAGAAACCTAGAATAGCAAAGGCAATTTTGGGCAATAAGGCAAGGCAGGAGGCATCTCAATTCGTGACTTGAAACTGTACTACAAAGCCACAGTGATAAAATCACCAAGGTACTGGCAAAGAACTAGACCTGATGATCAATGGAATAGATTAGAAGATGCAAGTATAGGTACAAAGACACTCGCCCACCAGATATTTGACAAAGGGGCTAAAAAATTCACTGGGGGAAGGATAGCCTCTTTAATAAATGGTGTTGGAAAAATTGTCTCTCCACATACAGAAGACAAACTAGATCCATGCCTATCACCATGCACAGCACTAAAGTCTAAATGGATCAAAGACTTAAACATTAAACAGAAACACTAAATATACTAGAAGGTAAGTTAGGTAGAAATCTTGGAAACATAGGTGTAGGCAGAGTATTCATGAATAAAACACAAACTGCATGGGAAACACTTCAGAGAATCAATAACTAGGATCTCCTATTATTGAAAAGTTTCTGCACTTCAAAAGAAATCACCATCAGAGTTAAAAGAAAACCCACAGAATGAGAAAGAATTTTAACCAGCAATACCTCAGACAAAGGACTTATATCACGAACATATAAAGAATTGGAAAACATCAACTCCCCAAAATTCAAAGACCTTCTACAAAAATGGGCATCTAAGATGAACAACTAGTTCTCATATGAAGATATACAAATGGCAAATAAATACATGAAGAAATGTTCACCATCACTGGTCATTCGAGAAATGCAAATTAAAACAATATTGAGATATCATCTCATTCTGGAAAGAATAGCTGCCATCAAGCAATCAACTGAGAACAAATGTTGGCGAGGCTGCTGGGAAAAAGCAACACTGCTCCACTGTTGGTGCGAGTGCAGACTGGTGCAACCACTATGGAAATCAATATGGAGAATTCTAAGAAGACTAGGACTGGAAGCTCCATGCAACCCAGCTTATCCCCTCCTGTGTATTTTCCCAGAGCAACAGAAAAGTTCATATCATAGTGATATATGTGCACCCATGTTCATAGCAGCACAATTTGTAATACCTAAATCTTGGAAACAAGCAAGATGCCTATCACTTGCAAAGTGGATGAAAAAGATGTGTCATTTTTACACAATGGAATATGAATCCACTATAAAAAAAAAGATGATCTTGAGGCCTTCATACAGAAATGGAGACAACTAGAGACTCTCTTCATTAGTGAAATAAATAAGAATTATATTTATAAATATCACATTGTATATCTAGTGTAAATAGTAATAAGAACTGTAGGACTAATAAAACCCCAAATGCATAGTTGCTACTATAAAAAAGAGAAGAAAACAAAGTGCTCTAAAGGATACAACTTCATGTGTGTTTAAGTGTGTAAGATACATGACCATATTACTGTTTTTGTTAGATCATGGTGCAGAACCATTAACAATCTCACTGTTTGGATGTCTACTTTGTATGCTTTAATTTTGTAACTTGAACAACTATTTCCAATCATGAAAGTGTATAACTTATCAAGTGGTGATTTCTTAGTGTTTTTGTTTTAGTTTTTGTTGTGGTTATTGTTCTTTTTTTGGCTTTTTTTCTTTCCCATTTGGAATTCTGTATTGTTGTTACCCTCTTTCTGTTTGGTTTGGTTGGTTTTATTTTTCTTTAAATAAATAAAAGATCTAATTATATGTATGTTTAATTGTGCAAGATGAACAACTATATGACTATTTCTGTTAGATTATTGAGCATAACTGTTAACAGTCTCAATGTTTGAATGTGTAATTTGTATGTTTTAATTTTGTGACTTGAAAATCTATTTCTGAGATGACAGTGTATAAGTTATCAAGCAATGATTTTTTAGTGTTTTTTTTTGTTCTTTTCTTTTTTTCTGGGCGTTCTGCATTGTTGCTAAACTTTTTTCTGTTTTATTATGGTTTGTTTTCCCTTTAAATAAAATTTAAAAATAAAAGCTCCAAATAAGCATAATGAAAATAAAACTACACCCAGACATATATTAATCCCCATCCAAGAAAGCCAACATAAGAACAGAAGACTAAAAGCTGTTAGAGAGAAAAGACAGATCACCTATAAAGGAAAACCTTTCAGAACTACAGCAGACTTCTCAACACAAACAATGAAGTCAAGAAGAGCATGGAGTGAAGTATCTCAGATCCTCAAGGAAAACCACTTCTAATACACACTGATGTACCCTGCAAAACTGTCCTTTCAAATGGATGGAGAAAAAAGATACTTCTATGACAAAGAACAGCTGAAAAACTTCCTCACCACCAAACCAACCCCAAAAAGAATACTGAAAGACAGTCTAGATACATAGCATAATACCACTAAGCAAGGCAGACAAACAGAATGAAATGTAAAGATACAACAGTAGAAAGATAACATGTCAAGAATAAACTGATATATAACAGTTATAACCATTAATGTAAATGTCTTCAACTCACCAATCAAAAGAAACAGAATGGCAGAATGGATGAGGAAACAATATCCAAACTTACGCTGTCTACAAGAAACCCATCTAACTCAAAACTAAACCCATAGACTGAAAGTCAAAGGATACAAAACAATACTTCATGCAACAGGAAACCATAAAAGAATGGGAGTAGATATTCTGTTGGCAGAAAATGTGATTTTCAAGCCAAGAATTACCCAAACAGATAAAGAAGGTCACTGCATACTAGATAGGGGAAAAATTCAAGAGAAAGTGACAAGAATCCTAAATGTATATGCACCAAATTCCACAGAACCTAACTATACAAAATAAGTATTAACAGAAATGAAAAATCAAATAAGCAATAACACAATTATAATAGGAGACCTTAACACACCATTGACAAAAGGGACAGATCAACTAGAGAGAAAATCAGCAAAGAAATATCAAAACTGAATCACACCTGTGAATAAGTGAACTTGATAGATGTGTACAGAGTGTTCCTTCCAAAAATATCAGAATATACATTCTTCTCAGCAGTACATCAGACATTCTCTAAAGTAGACCATATACTAGCCCACAGAACATATTTAAGTAAATGCAAAAGAATTGAAATTATCCCATGCATGTTATCAGATCCTAGTGCAAAGAAACTAGAAATTAACGATAAAAGCAACTGTAAAAACCTCACAAACACATGGAAACTGAATAATACACTCTTGTGTAATCAGTGTGTCACAAAGGAAATGAAAGAAGTAATTAAAAATATCTCTAAGCAAATGAGCATACAAACACAACTTACAAGAATCTGTGGGATGCAATGAAAACAGTACTCAGAGGAAAATTTATTGCACTGAGTTCCCAGTACAGGAAGAGAGAGAGAACACAAAAAATCAAACTGATGCTACAGCTCAAGCATCTAGAAAAAGAAGAGCAAGTCAAGCCCAAAGCCAAAAGAAGGGAGGAAATTATAAAGATCAGAGAAGAATTTAATGCAATAAAGGCTAAGAAAACAATACAAAGAGTGAATGAATCAAAGAGTTGGTTCTTTGAAAGAATAAATAAAATTGATAAGCCCCTGGCCAACCTTATTTAAAAGAGGAAAGAGAAAATACAAACTCATGCAATAAGAATTGAAAAATTTGAAATTACTACAGACTCTGTGGAAATACAGAAGATCATCAACACCTATTTTGAAAAACTACTCTCTTGGGTTTGATAACACAGAAGAAATGGACAGATTTCTAGATACATATGAACTGGCAAAGCTGAGTCAGGAAGATGTAAAACTATAGAGTAAACCAATTCCTATTAAAGACATTGAAAATGTAATTAAGTTCTTGGCAACAAAGAAGAGCCCAGGCCCAGATGGATTCTCTGCACAATTCTACAAAATTATGAAGCAGAATTAATTCCAACACTCCTCAAACTCTTCAATGAAATTGAAAGGGAAGCAATTCTTCCTAAGACATTCCTGTAAGGAAACATTAATCTAGAACCAAAACCAGAGAAAGACCCAACTAAAAAAGAGAAGTATAAGCCAATCTCCCTAATGAACATAGATGCAAAATTCTTAATAAAATTTTTGCAAACTGGATGCAGCAAATCATCAAGAAGATTATAAATCATGACCAAGTGGGATTTATCCCAGGAATGCAGACATGGTTCAACATAGGTAAAACAATAAATGAAATCCACCATATCAATAGACCCAAAAGTAAGAAGCACATGATCATCTCTATAGATGCAGAAAAGCTTTTGATAAGGGCCAACACTCATTCATGATAAGAACCTTACAGAGAATTGGAATAGATGGTCTTTACCTTAATATGATAAAGGCCATCTATGAGAAACCCACAGACAGCATCACATTAAATGGCCAAAAACTTAAATTATTTATCTTGAAATCAGGCACAAGAAAAGGATGTCCCTTATCACCACTCCAGTATTTAAACATAATACTGGAAATACTAGCCAGAGCAATTAGATAAGAGATATAAATATAAGGATTAAAGATAGGAAAAGAGGAAGTTAAATTATCATTATTTGCAGATGACATGATAGTTTACATAGAAGACCTCCAAAACTCCATTGAAAGACTTCTAGGTGTAATAAATAAATTCAGCTACATAGCTGGATATAAAGTTAATACACAAAAATCAATAACATTCCTATACACTCAAAACAAAAGCACTGAGAGAGAAATAAGAGAAGCAACACCCTTCACACTAGCATCCAAAAAATTGAAATATTTAGAAATTAATCTCATGAAAGAAATAAAAACCTATGCAGGGAAAATTACAATACCCTGAAAAAAGAAATCAAAGGAGACCTCAGAAAATGAAAGACATACCTTATTCATAGATAGGAAGAATAAATATTGTGAAAAGGGCCATTCTGCCAAAATTATTATACAGATTCAATGCAATCTCAATGAAAATACCACTAACATTCCTCATAGATCTAGAGAAATCACTCCTAAAATTCATCTGGAACATGAAGAGACCTAGAATAGCAAAGGCAATTCTAAGCAACAAAGGCAAGGCAGGAGGTATCACGATCCCTGACTTGAAGTTATACTACAAAGCTACTGTAATAAAATCAACATGGTACTGGACTAAAAACAGATCTGATGATCAATGAAATATATTGGAAGATATAACCACAACCACAAACTCACTCAACCACCATGTCTTTGAAAAGGGGCCAAAAACATTCACTGGAAGAATGATAGTCTCTTTAACAAATGGTGTTAGAAAAATTGGCTATCCAATGCAGAACATTAAAACTAGATCCAGGCCTATCACCCTGTACTAATGTAAAATCTAAATGCATCAAAGATTTAAATTTTAAAACAGAAATACTAAATCTGCTGGAGGACAAAATAGGTAAAAATCTTAAAGACGTAGTAGTCGGTAGAGAATTCATGAACAAGAATTAAAACACATGGGAAATACTTCTTAGAATCAATAACTGGTAACACACCTTGTTAAAGAGTCTCTGCATGTCAAAACAGATTTCCAGTACAGTGAAAACAAAATCATCAAATTGGGACAAAATCTTAGTGAACTGTCCCTCAGACAAAAGACTTCTGTCTAGAAGTTAGAAAGAATTAAAAAATCAGACCCTTGAAATTCAAAGATACAATCCAAAAATGGGCATCTGAAATGAATACACAGTTCTCAGATGAAGAAATACAAATGGCAAATAAATACATGAAAATATGTTCAACAGCATTAGTCATTAGAGAATTATAAATTAAAACCACACTGAGATTCCAGCTCACTATAAAAAGAATGGCCAGGAAAAAAAAATACCAACAACAAATACTGGAGCGTTTGTGGGGAAAAAGGAACACTTCTACACTGTTGATGGGAGTGTAGACTGGTGCAATCACTGTGGAGGTCAGTCTGGAGATTCCTCAAAAAGCTGGGATTGGAAGTCCCATTTGACACAGTTATTCCATTTCTAGGCATTTTCCTAGAAGAACTGAAAACATCATACCACAGTGATATATGTGCACCCATGTTTAAAGCAGCACAATGTGTAATAGCCAGATCTTGCAAACAACCTAAGTGCCCATCAGCTGAGGAATAGATAAAAAATTTGTGGTATTTTTATACAATGGAGTACTACTCAGCTATAGAGAACGATCACATTAAGATATTTATAAATCAATGGATGCACCTTGAGACCATACTCATAAGTGAAGTAAATCAAACTCATATGTGTGAATACTTTACAGTCTCCCTGGTATGAGAGTTAGTAAGAGTGCAAAAGACTTTATGGGAATCATAATTGTTGATTACATAGCTTTTAAAACTTTTAATGTTTTGTTCATCAGAATGGTTTTATTTTGTTTTGTTTGACTTTATTATGCATAATGGTATGAACAGCAGTTTTGAAGACTATGGCAGCCATTGCTGATTTAATATCATCTTGCTTTGAAGTCCTGCCATGCTGTTATTCTTCTATTACCATCAGTTCTTTCATGTTGTGTGTTATTCGGATTCTAATATATGTGATAATATAAACAAAATTTTTATGTAAAATGAGATATTATAGTAGCCATTGATCATTGTGTTAGTTCAGAATGCCACATAATTCTTTCATTCTTTTGAGTGGTTTTATACTATTTAGTTCTGTTTGATATTATTGTATTTTAAACTATGCTCAAATATACAAAGAAAGATATATTATGATAGCTACACTTTATATCCAGTTGTCTTGTTGTAAAGTGCTGTGTTGCTTATGTTGTTCTGCTGATCTGCTTTGTTCTGTCCTCTTTTGTTTTATTTTCTTTAAATTGAAAAGATAAAAAGATAAGCATAATTCATTAAACAAACTCAAAATGACATCCAAGAAACAAAAAATTGTATTGAAATGTGGTAAAATTGTTTAAATGAAACTGAGGATAAAATTTCAGACCTTGAGGACAGGATTGCAACTGGTGATAACTTAAGGATAGAACTTTTAAAAATAACAAAGCAGCATGAAATGACAATATAACAGCTCAAAGATGATGCCAAAAGGAACAATATAAGAGTAATAGGCAGCAGTGATGATGCAGAATTCAATGCAAATGACATAATTAAACTCTTCACAGAAGAAATAGCAGAAAATTTTGCAAATATGGGGAAAATATGATATGCCGAAAAGTGCAGCATACAAAATGCCAAACAATCACAACCAACATAAATCCGCACAAAGCCATCTGGCAATTAAGATCTCAGACATGCAGCATAAAAACAGAATACTAAAATCTGTTAAGAGAAAAGACAAAACTAACCTATCAAGGAAAGCCCATTAGAAGCATGGCAGACTTTTCAGCAAAAACTCTCAGTTCAAGACAAGCTTAGAGTAAGGTACTTCAAGCCCTGAAGGAAAACAACTTTTAACCCAGACTGACTTACTTAGCAAATTTTCATTCAAATTTAATGGAGAAACAAGATACTTCCATGACAAAGAACAACTAAAGAAATTCATGTCCACCAAACCAACACCAAAAAGAGTATTGAAAGCCCTAATTGATACAGATAAAAATGACCACAGTCTCCAGAACAATAACACAAAGAATCCACCAGATAGGAAAGCAATTCAGAAAGGGGGGGGGGGACAGAAAGTGAACAACTGGAACATAATATGGCAAAGTCAAGGCAGTACATATCAGTGATATCCATAAATGCAAGTGGCCTCAATTCACCTATCAAAAGAAATAGGTAGACAGATTAGATCAAGAAACATGATCCCACAATATGCTGTATACAAGAAACACAACTGACCCAAAAGTAAACTACTAGAAAGTCAAAGGTGGAAAACACTATTCCATACAACAGAAACCCAGAAAAAAGCAGGGGTGACTATACTGTTTGAAGACAATGTGAACTTCAAACCTAAAACAATTAAAAGATATAAAGAAAATCACTACATACTCATTAGTGGAAAAATTAAAGAGGAAATAACTAATAATTATAAATATATGTGCAACAAATACAGGAGCACTCAAATATATAATACAAAGACTAATGGACATAAAAACCAATCACACAAGTGCACAATTATAACAGGGGTCCTTAATACATCATTGTCACAAAGAGACAGATGAACTAGACAAAATGCCACCAAAGAAATAATAGAACTGTATCATACCTGTGAAGAATTGAACTTAGTAAATGTTTACAGAGTGTTCCACCCCATCACATCAGAATATACATGCTTCTCAGCTGTAGATGGGACATTCTCCAAAATAGACCATATAATATCCCAGAAAACTTGCTTGTACATGCAAAAGTATTGAAATGAGCCCATGTGTAATACCTGAGCATATCTCACTAAAATTGGAAATTAATGGCAAAAGAAATTTCAAAACCTGCATAAATACTTGGAACTTAAATAACAACCCTCTGAAAAACCAGTGGGCTACAGATGAAATTAAAGAAGAAATAAAATAATACCTACAATTCAATGAAAATGAGGAAACAACATATTGTAATCTGTGGGATGCAATGAAAGTGGTCTTAAGAGGGAAATATATAGAAATAAATTGTGATATCAAGACAAATGGAATGAGCACAAGCAAACAGCCTAATGCTTCATCTCAAGCATCTAGAAAAAGAGGCAGTTAAACTCAAAGCTCATAGAAGAGATTAATTTGTAAAGATTAGAGCAGAAATCAATGGTAATGAAACTAAAAAATAAAAAGTATTAGATGAATCAAAATGCTGATTCTTTGAGAGAATAAAAAAACTTACACATCTCTAGCTAACCCTATCAAGAAAATGAAAGAAAAAACTCAAATACATTCAACAAGGACAGAAAACAGGGAAATTATTAGATTCTATGGAAATTCAAAAACTCACAAATATCCACTTTGAAAATCTGTACTCATGTAGAGTGGAAAACACAGAGGAAATGTACAGATTTCTAGAAATGTATGAACTACCAAAGCTCAACCAGGAAGATATAGCAATTTTGAATAACCCAATATCAGGTATTGAAACTGAACACATAACCAAAAATTTACCATCAAAGAAATGCCCATATCCTCTTGGATTCACAGCTGTATTCTATATGAAATTGAGAGATTTCATGCCAATAACCCATACGATCTTCAATGAAATTGAAAAGGAAGCAATCATCCTTAAATCATTCCTGGAGAGAAGCATTACTCTCACAGAAAGACCAGAGAAAGACCCAACCAAAAAGGATAACTAGAGGCCAATCTCATAAATGAACAATGATGTATAGATTCTCAATAAATTACTTACAAAGAGAATATAGCAAATAAACAAGAAGATGATACACTATGAGCAAGTGTGATTCATTCCAGGAATGCAAGGATGGTTTAACACATGTCTATCAATAAGTGTAATACACCAGATCAACAGAGCCAAAAACAAAAACCACATGATCATCTCAATAGATGCAGAAAAAGCTTTCAATAAGCTCCAACAAATTATCAAGATAAAAATCCTTCAGAACCTCTGAATACATGTATACCTCAAACTCACAAAGGGCATCTATGACAAACCAACAACCAACATTAGACAAAATGGACAAAAACTGAAAACTTTCACTCTAAAATAAGGAACCAGACAAGTATATCCACAATTACCACTCCAATATAGTTCTGGAAATACTAGCCAGGGTAGTCATACAAGAGAGAGAAATAAAAGGAATAAAGATAGAAAAGTAAGAAGTCAAATTATCGCTATTTGCAGATGACATGATATTTTATATAAAAGACTCAAAAAAGTCCATTAAAGACTACTGGATGTAACAAACAAATTCAGCAGTGTATGTAGCTGGATATGAAGTCAACACCCTAAAATTAATAGTGTTCTTGTATACAAACAAAAAACTCTATGAGAGAGAAACTATGGAAATATCTCCCAAAACTCTTATTCAGCTTTAATGCAATCCCAATAAAAATACCATTAACATACCTTACAGATGTAGAGAAAACAGTCCTAAAATTCATTTGGAAACAGAAGAAACCTGGAATAGCAAAGGCAATTCTGCACAACAAAGGCAAGGCAGGAGGCATCGCAATTCCTGACTTGAAACTATACTACAAACCCACAGTGATCAAATCAGCCTTTTATTGCCAAAGAAATAGACCTGAGGATCAATGGAACAAACTGGAAGATGCAAACACAACTACCAAGACATTCAGCCACCTGATATTTGTAAAAGGGGCTAAACATATTCCCTAGAAATAGAGTAGTCTCTTCAATAAATGATGATGAAAAAATTGGCTCTCCACATTGTGAAGACTAAAATGAGATCCATGCCTTTCATGATGAACTAAACAAAAGTCTAAATGGATCAAAGATCTAAATATTAAAACAGAAACACTAATTGCTCTGTGAGACAAGGTAAGTAGAAATCTTGGAGACATAGGGGTAGGTAGAGAGCTCATGAACAAAACACAAAGTGCATGGGAAACACTTCAAAGTATCAACCACTGGGATCACATATTAGCAAAAATTTTTTGCAATTCAAAGGAAATCACCAACACAGTGAAAAGAAAATCCACAGAATGGGAAATAATATTAGCCAAAAACCACTCAGACAAAGGATTTATATCCAGAATACATAAAGAATTGAAAAACATCAAGCCCCTCAAATTCAAAGACCCTCTCCAAAAATGGGCATTTGAGATGATGTCCATTTCTCCCGTGAAAATATATAAATGTTAAATAAATACATGAAGAAATGTTCAGCATCGAGAAATGCAAATTAAAACAGCATTGAGATTTCATCTCACTATGGAAAGAATAGCTGCCATCAATAAATCAACTGATCACAAATTTTGGCACGGCTACAGGGAAAAAAGAACACTGCTCCACTGTTGGTGGGAGTTTAGAGTGATGCAGCCACTATGGAAATCAGTATGTAGATATCTCAGAAGACTAGGATTGAAAGTTCAGTTTAATCCAGCTATTCCCATCCTGAGTATTTTCCCAGAAATACGTAAAGGGTCATGTCACAGAGATATACGTGCACCCAAATTCATAGCTGAAAATTTTTGATAACTAAATCTTGGAAACAACAAAAATGCCCATCAACTGCAGAGTGGATGAAAAAGATGCTATATTTTTATACAATGGAATACTATTCAGCTATAAAGAAGGAGGATCTTGTGGCCTTCATAGGTAAGTGAAGGCAACTTGAGACTATCCTCATAAGTGAAATAAATAATAATCATATTTCTAAATATCACATTGTGTCTCTAGTAAAAATTAATGAGAAGTATAGGAGTAATGAAACACAAAATGTGTAATTACTGTTGTAAAAATGGGAGGAAAAGAAAGTGTTTTAAAGGATATAACTGCATGTATCTTTAAGTGTATTGGATAGACAACCATATTACTAAGTTTTTGTTGTATCTTTAAACAGAACAGTTTGCACTCTCACTGTTTGAATATCCAATTTGTATGCTTTAATTTTGTAACTTGAACAAATATTTCTAAGATGATAATATGTAATTTATCAATTAGCGATATTTTACTGTCTATGTTTTTGACATTCTGTATTATTTCTACCTTTTTTTCTGTTTTGCTTTTTTTTCTCTTGAAATAAAATCTCAAAAAATTTACAAAAGTTTTGGTGCTTTGTGTAGCTTATGTATATACTGTGATAATGAAAATTTAAAATAATGAAAATGGATTTCATTAATACATAAATGCCTAATAGAAATTTTCTCAACAACTATTAAAATAGTTGATGTTATCATCACATATTCCATACATAATATTTATCACATATCTTACACATTTTTAAATAATCATATGCATCATTATTTTTAAAAAATTGTTAATACATTTTTGGAGTATATAAGGATCGCATTCATTTTGGGCAATTGGTATACATACATAACAATTTCATTACTTTCCACATTCCTCCTTTTCTTAAATTTTGACAACATTATACTCATTTGTTTATCTTATAAGGTTGTATGAAGTTAATTATCATATATAAAGATTAAAAACCAGATTAGGGCACATTTTTATAATTTCAAAGCTATTTTTAAAAGGTATATTGAATTATATACTAATTTTGCATGGGACCATGCCCAAACCCCAGTTTACATTCCACTTCTTATTATGCATATGTACATATACTAAAGTGCAAATAAAAAATTCTATTGGGTCCCAATTATTTCAGGTACTTGACCTAAACAGATATTCACAATAGTACAAAGTGTTCTTAGTTTGTGGAAAAGTATGTGACTCTACATATGTGTTATAAAACAGTAGTGACTTTTCAGTATTGGACTGATAGGTGAAATCTATTCATAATGTTTAAGAAGAGATACCTTTTGAAACAGTTTATTTGCATATTAAAACATATTGGAAGCTCCTAAGGTACATTCCACAATCCTTTCATGATAAGTGGATATTCATTGAACTAGTCAGGATTTTAAAGCTTATTTCTAATGTTCTTCAAAACAGACCTGTTGTTACTTTCTCTTTTTATCCTTCCCCATTGCATTCATGAAATCTCAGAATATATTTAAAATTCTTGAAATGTAATGTGTATGCATTCAGTCGGAATTTGAGGAAAGTACTAGAATAAAACAAAATGTATTTTTGGTAAAATTTTTCTTAAAAACACCCCAAATTCATCTTTATTATTTTAAAGAGAATAAAACAAAAGAGTACAGAACAAAGCAAATCAGAACAGAAAAATTCAAGCAACAGAGAACTGCACAACAAGACAAATAAACATCAATGTCATCAACTATAATGTCTCTCTTCTTTGAAATAGCTGAGCATACATTCACACACAATAATATCGAACATAACAAAGCAGTATAAAACTATTCACGATAATGAAAGCATTAGAGGACATTCAAAACCAAACAACAGAAAGGGAACAATGGCTACCATAATTTCTCAATTTCCATAAAAATTTGTTTATACTATTACACATACTAAAATCCAATAAGACACAACATGATAGAACCAATGGAAACAGAAGAACAAAAACATGGTACGACTTCAAAGCAAGATGATATTAAAAAAGCAATGGATGCCATAATGTCTTCTTTTCTTCAAAGTAGCTGTTCATAACATAACACATAATAAAATGAAACAAAACAGGAAACCATTCCAACCAATGAATGAAAACATTATAAGACATCAAAGCAATGTAATGGGGAACCAGGATTACCATAAAATCTTATGTACTCTTATCATTTCTTACACTAGGGAGACTATATGGTACTTACATATGTGAGTTTGATGTATTTCACTTATGAGTATGGTCTAAATGTGTATCCACTTATTTATAAATATTTCAATGTGACCATTTTCTACAGCTCAGTAGTACTCCATTGCATGAAAATACCACAATATTTTTACCCATTCCTCAGTTGATGAGCACTTAGGTAGTTTCCAAGATCTGGCTATTACAAATTGTGTTGCTATAAACATGGGTACACATAAATGACTGTGGCATGATGTTTTCAGTTCTTCTGGGAATATGCCTAGAAGTGGAATAGCTGGGTCAAATGGGACTTCCAATACCAGCTTTTTGAAGACTCTCCAGACAGACCTCCAGAGTGGTTGCACCAGTCTACATTCCCACCAACAGTGCAGAAGAGTTCTTTTTCCCCACAGCCTCTCCAGCATTTGCAGTTGGTAGTTTTCTTTATCATGGTCATTCCTTCTAGAGTGAGCTGGAATCTCAGTGTAGTTTTGACTTGCATTTGCCTAATGACTAATAATGCTGAACATTTTTTTTCATGTATTTATTTGCCATTTGTATTTCTTCATCTGAGAACTGTGTATTCAACTCAGATGCCCAGTTTTGGATTGGGTCTTTGAATATTGGGGGTCTGATGCATCTTACAAATTGTTATTTGCCTCTAAATTACTAATGATGCTGTTAAGAAACTTGTTACTGATAATGATAATAATAGTCACTAACAATATCATTTCTATAATTTCATTGTGCACATACTGAAAACATTCTATAAAGGAATGTTTTGTGATATTCAAATACCTCTGTGGAAAACTTGTGAGCTGATTACTGGTTGGCCATCAGTTACATACAGGAAGTGAAGAACATATTTACCTGTAGAATCTGCAAGATATGCAATGTAATCACCTAATTTAAAATTAGGTTAGGACCCTGGAGCTGATTAATGTATATATACTTGAACAAGTGGCATAGGGCAATTCATAAGTACAAGGTAATTGGGAATTCAATCATATGTTTTAGCTAAAGACAAAGCTGGAAACAGCAGTGTCTTTTTCAATGCTCATTCAGCATTTCCTAAATTGTGAGTGACAGCATAAACTAATCAAGAGAGGATACAATTTTTTAACTAAATTTATAATGTACACTACACGCTGTAACACACAAAATGGAACTTAAAAAGTCTGTATGTTTGTTGAATAAATTTGTAAATTCACTATTGTCTCAACACCAAATGCCAATTTTTAATTTTATTATGCAGCTTCCCAGCATCTTGATTCACTAGTGCAGGTGTACCTCATTACATGTGATTTCATTAACCAGAAACTTACATTACAGCAGAGTACAGAATAAATTCAATGCATGTGTTCAGAATTCTCACATGAGCACAAATTTTCAGCAGACAAGCATTTTCCAAACACATATACAAAATGAATTATCTGGTTGCCTGTACCTTGCCACAGAAACAGCAGGAACTGACCAGCTGCTAGCCATATCTCCCAGAGCCTGAGCCTGGATGTGCCATGAATGCTAGGCTATGGTGGTGGGGGATAAGAAACTGCCTGCATTAGGCAAACATTTGAACCTAAAGCAAGGTAGAAAGAATGGGGCTTCCTTAATCCAAAGCGTAAACTGAACCATAGCTTCAGACAGGTGGCAGATGTTCTGAGTTACTGGAGTAACTCCATCCATCTTGTGCTATAATTATCTTTAGTCAGGAATAGCAAAAACTAAAAAAAAGTAAAACTTCAAGGCTATATCCCTTACATTATTGTAAAGGTTGAATGAAAATCATGTAATTTGATGTACAAATTTTTTACAAGCTATATTTCTGTTTAATAATTATTAGGTAAATAAAGAAATGGCAAAATATGGTACAATCTGCCACTGGTAAAAATGGTTAAATATAAGAAAGGCAACAACAATAATAAAAGAGCTGGCAATATTTAATAAAATACTTCAAGAAAGAAATGGATGATCTTTGAAATGCAGCTGCAGAATAAATATTTATTAACTTGATACATAATTCTCCTGTTCTACTGGAATATACTGATGCAAACAGTAGTGTGAAAGTTCTTTGTAACTTTCTTCATAACCACTTCATAACCACTTCATAATTTTGTAACCACTACCACATGATATTAACTACTAACAAAGGTAAAAACTTATGATAGTAAGTTGACTAAAGTCAATTACATGAGGTCAAGTAAAAGTCCTAATTTTATAAATCTGAATGGAAAAATGTGTTAAAGAGTGAAAGACAGGTTAGGAGAAAGAAAGCTTATCTGATATCTTTTTGCATGTGATCATTTAGATAAATGACCTTCCATATAAATGATGTGGGTCACCTATTATCTTGATTTTATAAATTCAAACTAGGTAGAATAAATATATTGAAGTGATTATAATATTTTCTATAAGCATTTGAAGAGATGTATTGGATAATTCATTGGAATTATTAATTTTCCTAACTACTTATTTTTATAAATAATGTTTACTAAAGTATTTTTGTTGGAAAAGGACAGATTTTTTTTTGAAAGAGAATAAAACAAAAGGGGGCAATACAGAGCAGATCAGAAGAGGACAACATAGGCAACACAGTACTTTACATTAAGTCAACTGGACATCAACAGTATCTAACACCATATCTCTTACTCTGCTATAGTTGAGCATAGTTTCAAATACAATAATATCAAACATAACACAA
>PVJX010026204.1:0-26083 GCA_004027295.1 Dolichotis patagonum | reverse complement strand
GGTTCCTTGGTGATGGTTTGGTCCTTGGAGAACTTGGCACACTGGGGTGGGGCTTTAAGTGGTGGGGCTTAGTTCAAGGTCACTGGGACATTGCAAGCACTGCCCTCAAAAAGGGTTGATACCACTCTCACCGAGGGAGTTAGTTGCTCTTGAAAGGTTGTTATAAAAGAGCGAGCCTGACTCCTGAATGTCTCTGGCTTCCTGTCTTGCCACGATGTCATGGTCATTAGAGACTTTTAGCCTCTGAAACTGTGAGTCCAATAAAATTCTTTTTTTATGCATTATCTAGGTATATCTTAACAATAGAGCATGGGCTAATACAAAGCAAAAGAGATTTTCTTATGATGCCCATTTAGGTTGACCAGGCCTTTTTGAATTGGTTACCCTCATTTTTTTTCTTGTTTATTTGTTTTGGAAAACAGGTTCATTTTAAAGTTCAGCTTGATTATGCCTCACCCAGCATGAGTGAATGCTTTCTGGTTGGTCTGGCTTGTTGGGGGCTTAGTTCAGGAGTTTAGTCCTAAATAATTATCTTCCTACACATCAACTTTACTTAAAAGTATTCACATGCATATTCTGGGAAAACAAAGCTAGTCTATTACATGTCATTTGTGGGCATAGTTTTAATTATCTTTGTTTTTACTTTTAATTAAAGACTGTCCACTGGGCAACTATTTTAACATCTTTCAACCTCACTATTGGCATCTATAAAATGGGCAGGGGGGAAGACTGAACTAGAGCAATGACTTTTAGCACCTGGAGAGTTTTAAAATTCCATGACCGGAAAGTCAGCTCAGCCAATTTATCTGGTCTCCAGGAGTGGGAACCCCATATTCATTTTTAAAAATTTTTGATACAGGATCATGCTACATCATTTAAACTGGACTTGAACTTTCAGTTTTTCTGCCTCAACTCCTTGGTTGCTGGGATTATGGACAGGCAGATGACCATGTCTGGCTTCCACACTGGAATTTTAAGAAGCATCTCAGCTGAGTCTAACATTCACCCGAAGTTGAATCACTACTCTGGAAAAGCCAGTACCAGCAATTCCAGTCCCCTTGCTAGTGACTTAAAAGGAGAGCTTGTGACCCATTCTGTCCAATTTGATATTAAGAAAAAATAAGGAGGGGAGCTTCTGGGAGCTTGTTCTTATTTACTTTGCTGGTCCTTGCACTAGGCAATCTTCAGCTTATCTTCTAAAACCCACCTTCTATTGGTTTATGTGAGTCATAAAATCACATAAGTAGCCTATCCATGGAAGGGAGTTGAGTGGAAACTCTGCCCTGCTGCAATGTGACAAAGTTTTCAGATATTAGTAGAAAACAAATTTAGAAATAAGATACAGGGTAGCTTGCACAGTCTCTAGAAAGGCTAGAGGACTCTGTGGAAAATGGGACAAGCCATGCAACTGAAATCAAAATCACTCTACCAACTTAAGCCAGTAGGAACAAAAACAACCTGCTGCTTCTAGGGGCCATTGGATACTCCTGACTTGCAACCCCCAGAAATTGAATGTTGCTTTCTCCAACTCCATCGTCAGAAATAATTCTCATTTTAGCTCCTGTGCTGGAACCATTGCAAAGTTAGCATCCCATTTATACGCTTGGGAGACATGCCTAGTGGTCAAGCCTGAGTCAGGAGCTAGTGAGTACCTAGTAGTTAGCTCTTGTTTTGGGGGGAAGGTTCCACAATCAGATCCAATCAACCCTCAATGGAAAATATGTTTGTAAAGTTACTTCTGTAATGGATATGTATAGACTTTCCCCTCACTTTTATTCCCTGAACAAAACAGTGGAACAACTATTTATATAGTATTTACACTGATGATTTAAAGTATACAGGAGGCTGTGTGTAGGTTCTATGCAAATACTACCCCCTGTTATATAAGGGACATGCATCTGCAGATACTGGTATCTCCAGGGGTTCTGTAACCAATCCTTGGTGGAGGGAGGACTCCAAGGGAGGACCGTGTATAACTCAAATGGAAAGTGTTATGGTGTGTATCTAGATCCCCCCACAAAGGCTAATGCAGTCATAGGTGGGGCTTGTTGGAGGTGGCTGGACCTAGGGTGTGTCATGGTGCAATTAAGGATGCGATGCTGGGATTAAGGGTGTGCGTGGATGGAATATAAGGACAGAAAGAAGGTAGGCTGCTGCCTCTGCTGCTGCTGTTGCTTGCTGCTTGTGGCATTTTGCCTGCCCTGATTTGCCGTGAAATGTTTCTCCTCTGTGATGCCCCTGGACCACACCACCCTGCCTTGGAGCCAGCTGACTATGTTCTGAAACCTCTACAGACTGTGAGCCAAAATAAACCTCTCCTCCCCTAACTTTGGTTGTTGGGATTGTGTCTCGGCAGCAAAAAAGTAACTAAGACAGAGAGGGATGACCTCAGTCTTCCACTGCAACTTGTGACCTGGGACATCCCCAAATAAGAGAAGGTTCAGATGCTGGAAACCCATCGTAGCACAAGTTTCCACTACACCAGTACTCACGAGGGACAGTAGCCAAATGTTGCAAGATCTTTTGTGTTTCCAAGAGAAATTCAGATTCGGAGTTTTACATAAAATTACTGGATGTTAAGTGTTGGCAACTACAGTGTTTAAAAACAAGCAAGGAAACAAACTCTTGGCTGAGTAAGACACTCAAAGGATCACTTGTGACTTCAGATTTGTTGAGGACAGATGGCCAGATGAAGCTGTAGCAATCCCTGTCACCTTCACCTACTGTCTGGATTTTACACCATCTGCCAGATTAAGGTAGGTCAAATTGGTACCTCCGTGTGAACTGTGATGTCCACACCTACAGCCACACACTTTTCTTACATACTCACAACCAGATTGGGAAATGCTTCAACAAGACTTCAAGTCCCAGAGATGTCAGGATCAGAAATTATGTACAAAATCACCGACAGAAGCCATGTACTCTTTCAATTGGAATGAGAAGAAGGGGTCCCTGCATTTTGTTACTCTTGGCTTTAGAACGAATTTGGCTTCGGACACAGCACTTACTGCTTCAGTTTATTTTTTCAGACGTACTCTTGTGAGAGAATGGGATGTGGGGTTATCTTTGGTAGATGCTGGCGGAAAACTAAACCGGGTCTCCGTCCTGAACATGCTTACAGTGGTAAATAATCTTTAAATGAGGAGCAGACTTGGGGAGGGGGCAAATCTCATAGGGCAACTTGAAGAGTGTATTTAAGGGGCAAAGCCCATTGTTTTTTGGTGATAATGCCAAAACTGCACATTGATTGGGACTTTAAATCCTCAGGTTCTTGGGCGCCACCCCCTCAGCTTTCTCTTGTTAGAAGTCCAAGAATCCCTCACATCAGAACTCAAGTACATTATCAATTGCCTCCTAGACATTTGTTGACTGAATAATGAACTTTTACTTACTGATTCTCAAATCTAAGTTTGACACCGAAGGAGCTAACTCATATGAATTTGTTCTGTGACACACTGGCTGCAGAAAATTCACATTTCCTTTATTTTTCTAGATTAAATAGATGTGTGGCTCAAGGTACTGTTGTTCCCTTGAGCCAAGTTGTTTAAGAAGCTTTCAAAGTTGTAGAGAATTAAGCCAGATGTAACTGTGCTCTTCAGTACTTTAAGTCATCTGTTGGGGAAGAGTCTCTTTGTATATTGCTATAGTTCGAATATGGAATATCCCCAAGACCTGTTGCTAAAGCTTGCTCTGCAGCTTGGTGCAATTGGGAGGTGATGGAACCTGTTAGAGGTGGGCCCTGTGGGAAGTCTTAGGTCATGGGGGTTTGTCCTTGAAGGGGATGATGGGAATCCAGGCCTTTCCTGACTTTCTTTGATTCCTGGCATCCATGAAATGAGAAGCCTCTTTGGTCACATGCTCTCACCATGAGGTACTACCTTGTCACATGCTCCAAAAGAGTGGGGCCAGCCCATCATAGACTGAAACTTCCAAAATTGTGAACCCAGTTATAACCTTCCCTCTTTTTAATTTGATTACCCAAGGTATTTTGTTATAGTAATACAAAGCTGACAAACACAGATATATATGCTGGAATGATCCCTTTGGATAGCAACAGCTCTGCTGCTAGTAGTGTCCTTTTTTTCTGTAAAATTCAGCCACCCAGAGCCTTTGTCATTGCTCCCAGCACCACAGTAATTTGCGGCTTCAGTTTCTCTGTGCCCCTCCCTTGAAGTTCTTCTACATCCCATTGCCCCACAGAAAGAACTTAATAGAAACAGGATGTGAGCTACACTCTAGTTGCTCAAAGTGGGTCCAGGAGCCAGTATTATCCACACCACCTACAGACTTGTTAGAAATGCAGTCTTTGGTCCAGAATCTGTATGTTCATGAGGACTCCAGGCAATTCATGTGCCTATTTCAGCTGATAAGCCCTAGAGGCCAGCCATGTAGCTCCATCACACTTTCTGCATCCATCTCTGTGGTGGCATTCTTCAAGGAATTGGGCTATACCTCTCTCACCTAACACTGCCACGTTTCCTCCTCTAAGGACATGGTATTTTAAGAATTTAACTACAACTCCTAAAGTTCCAACTCCTCAAGCTTCCCTGGGCTAGGTAAACCCAATACCTCAGAACTCAGGCTTAAACTGCTTGGGGGACAAAAATCTCCATTTTTTGTGATAAGTCTGCAGCAGAAGACAAGCCCCTTCAAATTCTCAGTCATGTTATCCTGCCACACTACTAACAGAACCTCCAGGTTGGCAAAAATTTAAAAACATTTTTTCTTCTGGAATCTTTCCTTGTTCTCCCTTGTTAAGTCCAATATAACTACCCTGGGCTAGAATCTCTGGGGGTCATTGTGATAAAGACAGAAAGGTGTTAATAAGGCTGGCTCTGGCTGACGGTTGGTCTAACCTCAGCCCATACTGCTTTAGAGTTTGTGAAATTGAAAACACAGCAGTAAGAAACAGGTAGGTGTGTACCTGTCCTCTGTTCTGTTGCCAAAAAATCAGGTGACAGCTCGCTATCCCTCTGTCATCGCACCAGGGACTCTGGGAGAGGTAAGGAAGTGAGGAATAGATCTCAGTATTAGCGAAAGCCTGTGGATTCCATTTGAGGACGCATAGTAAGAAGAAAATGCAAATTACTATCATTATTTACGTTGTAGGATAGAGTTACACAACACTTTATTATACAGTAGATGCTACACAAAAAACTGCTATTTATAGACATTTCATCCCATTCCTCTCATTCCCCCTAAACTCACTCTTTCAAAGCATTTGGCCCAAGTTCAACAGCGATGTGAGAAAAAAATGTGTATTTTTAAATACATGCAGTTCTGAAAAGGAAAGCAAGAGACTAAGTACGGAAAATTGAGGAGCCAAGGTTGTCCTAAGTCAGTACAGAGAATTTTTAAACTTGAGATATTATATGTGTTTTAAATATAGACAATCAAACTCTATTTTTAAAAATCCTTTCAATTTAAGAAAAATTTAAAAACTTTTTTAAAAAGAGAAGCACCTTAGAATGAAATACTGTTCCAAATTGAGGAGACAAGATTTACAGAAAAATGAAACTATTTGGCATGTTCATTACTATGAAAATTGGACAATTGTGCTTTTAAAAAGTTCTGAAATTTATTGAAAGTACAGATCTTAAGAAAAGCAAATTTGTTTTTAAAGGGGTAACTAAAGTTTTGTGAGTCACATGGGAATAAATGATTTTATACCCTCTGCTTTAAAATTTTTTTCTCAAATTAAGGGGAATTAGACAAAAACAACATATTCAGTATGTCATAGTTTGGCAAATGTCAACCCAAACTGGCTTATTAAATCTTGGTTATCTTCAATTTGTGTCAGTTAATTAAAAAATGTTATTTTAATGCTAAATTCGAATAAGTTCCTGGTTTTGATACAACTCTTAATTTTCTTCGGTTGCTCAGGTGATTTGAAATTCTAATTCAGAATAAATTTTGAAAAATTAACACATAAAAGGGCATCACTGAAAACATTTTCCATTGCGGAATTTCAAATGCCATGGAAGTGGTTGGCATGTTTGAATAGTCATGGAACTTAATTCCATACATACATATTTCAAAATTACCCATCTGTTTAACACCAGGAAGGATTTCACTGTAAGATCTTGGTGTACCCAAATGTGGAGAACTTGGTGTGATAAAATTTGCAAAATCAAAATCATGCTATTTCTTTAAAAACAATTAGGATTAGAAAGTTATTCCAAGTCTGCAATATGGCATTATCAGAAACAAGAACATAATTTGTTCATGTCATTTCACACTCTAAAGTGACCACTAGGAAGAAGATACACATAGAGGTAATGAATGAAAGGTAATCCACCAGATCCTAGAGATTAGGGGAATTTAATTTAAGCGTTAGTGCTAATTATGTGAGATTATACCTTCTCACCTGAAATTGTAGGTGCTGAAGAGTAACTGCCATTCAAAGACCACTTCACTTGGTTTTTGTTTTTGTTTTTGTTTTTGTTTATGTACCAGGGATCAAACTCACAACCTTGTGCTCGCCAGGTCAAAGCCCACTTTAAATATACTTACATCGGGAAAGTCCCTTGATACCTTTAAAGCACTATGAACCACTCTATTACTATACTGTAGTTAATAAATATCCTCTTTTATTAGCTGCAACTGTACAGACATTATGGCTGCTCTTTAGGGGACAAAGGACAGCAAAGATGGCCCCTGAGATCTGGGTAAGTAAGTGCACACAGAAGCTCCTCCCCTCAAGAGCTAGGCTGGCCTTTACCTTTGTCCAATAGCGTGAAGCCAAGAGAGGCCATTTTGGATGCACCAGCACCCTGGGAGCACCCTCCTGTGGAGCCCGGAACTGTCTCATCCCTTTGGGATTCCAGACCAACATGTTCAGAAGAAAATAAAACAACTGTTATTTTAAACCGTTAAAGTTAAGTACGATCTGGCATGCAGCAATAGAGTGACAATTTTCTAAATCCTTAAAATTGAGAATTTACAAACTTTTCGGAGGTTGCGAAGAAAAGGCAGCTGGAGTATTAAAAAAACTGAAGTTGACATAACATAAGGAAGAATTTTAAAAGTTTTTTTTTAAAGCTTTGTGGCTGTGATTATAAAAAATTTCAGTTACAGGAGTTTCTGTTATGAGAGTGATTTGTCAGTTGATTAAGGTATAATCATGTTGATACCAAAGACAAAAGCTATCACTTTAGTATTACTTTTTACTTAGTAGCATGAAATGAGAAATTTCAAGTTTGCTCTGAGTCAAGATGAACAATATTGAAAACTAGACACTCTACTATGGCACTTTCAGATTGCTCTGTGTGTGTGTGTGTGCATGAGACACACACACAGGGAGAGAGAGGGAGAGAGAGAGAGAGAGAGAGAGAGAGACTTGCTATGTTGCCCAGGCTGGCCCTGAAATCCTGAGCTTGAATGATCCTTCTGTCTCCCTCCCAAGCTGCTGGGATTACAGGCACTATGCCTGGCTCTAGACTACAAATATTATCTGTACAAAGTACATTTGATATACTTCTGTAGAGTTATCTATACACAAACATTCCTAGATCTAAGACCAGAAGAAATGTGTCCAGGCCTAAAAGGAAATTTTAAGGAACTTAGAATTATATTTCATTTATAACTATGATTTGCAGTACTAGTACTAAATTTTCAGACATTTAGAATACTTCGTATTGTTAAAAATATTAACATTTGACCATGGAATATATAGAAATACTGCTAGCAGGTGTATTGACCTCAACATTTTCTTTCAGTCTGTGAAATTGGGATCCATGGAGGTGGGGGGGAGAGTTTTTTGAAAGGAGGAAATTACCTAAATTTTCAGGTGACATGTAAATCAAATATGAGATATATTTGGTATCTCCTTTTTATAAAATTAGATAAAATAATATTTTAAAAGGGTAAAGTAGAACCATTAGCGAGAACCAGTAATAAGGGACAAAAAGAATAGTTTGAACATGAGAAATTATAAGCCTAAGGCATTTGGTTTCATAACATAACTGTTGTAAATGTAAGAGACTAGGAAAAAAGTGATAAATGTACAACAAAGAACAAAAGTGATTTTTTATAAAAAAAATCCATTACACACAGAAGAAAGGACAGATTTGAAAATTAGTGTATTGAGTTTCCATGTTTGGCAATTGTTCAAACTACACGGTCTAAAAACTTTCCCACTAATAGTCTCCCAGGAAGATTGTATTAAATATAAGAAACATCCTTTTAAATGCCAGAGAACAAAGATAATCCCAACAGTTAGAAAAAGAGCATGTGACACACCAACGGTAAGGTTTAGCTAGGCCTGCCAGGAGGAGGAGTTTTAGTTTTAAAGGTCCCTAGGCACAAGGCCTTGGGTGGAACTGGAGCTGTGACCTCTGTACAAAGCAGGACCCTCAAAGAGCTTCATCCTCGGGAAGAGCAGCAGAGCCAGGAAAATCTATCTAGTGAAGTAGGGAGGTGAGGAGATATCTTATCTGTCTTATTCTAGGTCCCAGGTAGGGAAAAATCTGCTCTGAATTTGTCACAGTGAGATTATAGTTTCAGTTATAAGATGAACAAGTTCTAGGGATCTAATATAGAATCTGGGTGGTGATGGATGTATTAATTGGGTTTTGATAGTCATAGTATGTGGGGTGTGATAAAAAAATAAATGAGTGTTTATATTAAAAGCTTTTATTACAGTAAAAGACACATTACCACTCCTCTCGCTTTGATCACACTTATCCTGTGATTCTCAGCCCTTTGTTTTTGTTTTTGTTTTTGTTTTTGTCTTTGTCTTTGAGACAGGGTCTTGCTATGTAGTTCAGGCTGGCCTTGAGCTCACTATGCAGTCTGGGCTGGCTTTGAACCCACAGAAGTCCTCCTGTCTTAGGCTCCTGAATGCTGGGATTACTAGTGCGTGCCGTATGCCTGGTTCTTGTCACTTTTTGAAGCAGTTCTGGAACTCCTCATTTGTGAGTGTCTCTAGTGGCCCTGTTGTGGCTGCCTTGCCGTATTGAATCCATTCAAAATGTTCACCTTTCATGGTCATTTTGACTTTGGGGAAGAGCCAGAAGTCACATGATACCAGATCCAGCAAATAAGACGGGTGAAGATGCACTGCGATGTTTTTATTTGACAAAAATTGCCCTAAATGTTTTGAATCCATTCAGGACATTAAGGCAGCTGTGAAGACACTCATGAAAGAGGACTTCCAGAACTGCCTCAGAAAATGGCAAGGATGATGGGATAAGTGTGTTCAAAGTAAAGAGAAATATTTTGAGGTGGATTAGTGGCAGTGTGTCTTTTGCTGTGATAAACTTTAAACTTCACTGTGGTTTTTCATCACACCTTGATATGTCCATCAAATTACCACTGTTATGCATCTGGCATGGATACGATCTATATTTGTTAACGGACTATTTTAAAATAAAAACAAGACTGTACTCACATAGGTTTGGGGTCCAAATTTATATTATGGGAACCCCCAAAGCCAAGAAATTAGCTCTGAATAGACAAACTTTAGTCTACACACGATTCCCACAGAGATCCACTCATTCAAAATAATAAAAACACATAGAAGTTAAGGGAAAAATCCACCAAATTGCAAAGTGCTGAAGGGTAAGATCCACCCTGAGTAAGGTGTAATTGAAACAGTAAGATCTGATCCCAAATATTTTAGATAATGGATTATTAAGACACATTTAAATAAATTGGTTTACAATGATTAAAGATATAACTAAGTTAATAAGTAAGCATAAGGGGAAAATGACAAAACAGCTGAGGCACTTTTGAAAAAGAAACTAGGACATCTGTGTTTTGACCATCAGTTTGTCTCATATTATTGTCAGCAGAGTCAGATATCCAAGATGAGACTGCACCTATGCGGTTGTGCATTATCTGGAAGTAGTAAAATTTCCCAATGAGTCATTCAGCAAAAACCTGTGCCATGTGCCAAGGAGGCACAGAGGTGCATTTACCCAGAGACGTGGCACTTACGGGAGCTAGACGGGAGTGGGAGTGGGGTGGGGGGGCAATATTTGCATGGAGATTTGAAGGTTGAGTCAAGTTGACCCAAGTGATGAAGGCATAGAGACAGCTAGCTGTCCATCTGGAGGATGGGAACCTTCATTCAGAACAGCCTGGTCCATTTGGATGTAGGAGACCAGTAAGGCACGAAGAGGAGACATGGAGAGGGGACCAGGGCTGTGTGTGATGACTGTCACATTGCAGGACTGAGGGGCTCCAGGGCCCAGACTCAGAAAACCCTGCTGCCAGGATTCACCCTGCAGGCGGTGGGGGAGTGAAGAGCAGGGGCGTGGAAACCATGACGCTGCTGTTTGGAAAAGTCACTCAGAGGGTTTATAAGAGGTAGCCCTGTCACTCCTGAAGGTTGCTGTCACTGAGACTTGAGCTATAAAAGGAAGTTTCTATCTTGCTGGGGTTTTTTTTTTTTTTTTTTTTTTGGAAACCACTTGGAAAAAATTGTTTTTTGGTGGTACTGGGAATTGAACACAACGTTTCATCATCACTGTGGTATCTTCCCAGTCCTGTTTTCTAAAATTTTGAGACAGGGTTTCACTAAGTTGGCCAGGCTGGCCTGAAACTTGACGTCCTCCTGCCTCTGCTTCCTGAATGGCAAGGATTAGAGGTATGTGCCACCACACGGAACATCAGTAAGGAAGTAAGCTTGGAATTAGACATACTGTGCAGTCCTAAATGGAAAAACAGACATAAGAATAATATGTACACCATGCCTCCATTTTTAAAAAATGGAAACAAATCTGAGCTTAGTGAGTTTACACATCTGTAATCCCAGCACTCCGGGAGGCTGAGGCAGGAGGATTGCAAGTTCAGCCAAGGCTGAGGAATTTTGTGAGACCCTGTCTCAAAATAAAATATAAAATAAAAAATAAAATAATGGCTAGAGATGTTGACCAATGTGAAGGCCTTGGGTTCAATCAACAGTATTGTCAAAAAAAATAAACACAACAAGCAAACAAACAAAAAAAGCCTAAACTACTCCTCCATGCTCCTGTATGCATTTGTACGTTGCATTAAATATAAGCATTCCTATGAAAAAGACATGGAGGAGTTTCCGGTGTCTGCTTGTTCTTTAGTTTGCTTGTAAGGATAGCGAGGGAGCAATAACAACATACTTTGCATTTTCTAATTCATTGCCTATTGTCTGAAGGGATGAAAAACAACAAAAATTAACAGTAACTCCAAGGTCCTAATGATGACCCCTCCCTGGAGAGAGCGTTCCGTGCAAGTAAACAACATATTTTCTTCATCTTTCAATTTCCCCAGTGCCTGACACCAAATGCCCAATAAAATTTCTTGGCTGGGAGAAAGGGAATCTGGGAATTTGGGAGCGCCTGCAGGGTTGTGTGGAAGCTGGCAGGAGGCTACTTTGTTGGGAGTTAAGTTCACTCAATATTTGCTGAACCTTTGCTGAGTGCCATCCTACACTGGCACATGGCGTGACCGGTGGCTGCGCCTAATGGCATATAAAGACCTCACCTTAGCAACAGGGAGAGGAGGAGTGGAGAGAAGTGGCCGGCTGTGCAGTCAGCCTGACAGGGGTTTGAATGAAGAGACAGGTCTTTTTTTTTGGTACTGGGCATCGAACTCATGACCTTGCACTTGCCAGGCAGGTGCTTATACCGCTGAGCTAAATCCCCAGCCCAAGACTCTGCCTATTAGTACCTGTTCGAACAAGGGCATGTAGCTGAAGTTCCTCTGGCTTCAAGTTCCTCACCTGCAAAATAAGGCTTGTACTTTCAGTACCTGCTTTGGAGACTTGTTGAGAGAAATAAGTGAGATGGGATCCATGTTGAGCTTTCAACATAGCGTTTGGGACAGAGTAAGTGTTCACTACTCAGAAGTAGGATTATACAGAAAAGCTGAGAAGAAATTCAGTGGATCTGTTTGGTGTTCTCCCTTCCTGGCACTAGAGTATCTCCTAACTTTGACTGGAAGAGTAACAGATTCCCAAGATGTCTACAGACCTTTTGTTCATTTTGTTGTGTAGTGGGGGGCGGAACCCAGGGCCTCGTGCGTGCTAAGTAAGTGCTGTATGACTGAGCTACACCCCAGTCCCTGTGCCTGGTGAATGTGTTACCTTACATGGCACAAGGAGCTTTGCAGGTGTAATTAAGGCTCTTGAGAGGCAGAGGCTGTTGTAGATGGTAGGATGATGGGTCCAAGTGATTACGAGGGTCCTTATGAGTAAAAGATAGTGACAAGACAAAGCAAAGCTTGGGGTGATACACTTGCTGGCTGGGGCCCACATGCCAAGGGACAGTTCTAACCAAGAAAGCACCCATAGCAGGTGGAGAAGGCAAAGAAATGGATTCCCCCTGGGAAGCTCTAGAAGGAACTCAGCCCTGCCGACACCTTCATCTTAGCCCAATAAGATGACTTTGGGTTTCTGACTTCTTGATCAGAATTGCAGGTGAACGTGTGTGTTAAGCCTCTACATTTATGCTCATTTGCTACAGTAGCCATTAAAGACTCATAGACACTCATGTGCTGATAGACATGGAGTGTCGCCATCCAGATCCCATCCAAGAAGGACAGACTGTTCAGCTGCGAAGAATACGACCAGGAGACAAGCTTTACTGCCACCTCCTTCAAGGTTGATGTTAAATGTAGAGAGAGCCACCTCAACCATGGTCACTTCTCTCCTGGGGCTGCTCACACTTAGTGACTCAGGAAAGCAGCGGTAAGGGTAGTGGGGGGCTGGACGCGACAGGGGCGTATGAGCCTGCCACTTGGCCAACTCAGGCAACCTCATGGGACAAAGTTGCTGCAAGACTTCCTGTCTGGTTGGTTAAGGTTTTGCTGGACTTGCAGCACAGCTGGATTTTTCCTTCTGCCCAATTCTGCTTCCTCTTCCTTTCCAAGGGATTCCTTCCTACCCCTTGCAAGACCAACCCATACCAAAAATCCATCTAAAAGGAAAGATGGATGCCTTCAAGGTTGAAAACAAATATGTAAATATGAGTTAAAAAAAACCTTTAAAACACTTTATCCAGCATAGAGAGTATCGGTAACTTTCATCAGTATATTCCAGTATTCTTCTGTCTCTTTCTTAAAAATGAAATAGAATAAAGGCAAGAACGAGTTAGGGATCACAGCCCCTTTCTTGAAGCTTTGTCTGAAAATAAGAAAGACAGGTCTAACTGCACTTGGTAATTTTATGTATGCAGGGTGCTCTTTACCTTACTCAGGAATTAGCCATATTGAGCTAAGAATTAGGTAGGAAAATAGGAAAGTAAAATGATGACCTCAGAAGATCTCAAAGAGCAGGGCATGGTGGCGCATGCCTGTAATCCCAGCACTAGGGAAGCTGAGGCGGTAGGATTGTCATGAGTTCAAAGCCAGCTTGGGCTACACAGTGAGTTCAAACCAGCCTGAACTGCATAGTAAGACCCTGTCTCAAAAACAAAACAAAACTAAACAAAAAACGGGACATAGATTCACCCTTGGGCAGGTTTACCATCTGTTTATACTCATGGATATTCTATTACTTGAAATGTGATTCACACACAGAGCAGGGTTTTGTCTAAAAATTGTGTCTTGGGGGAAGGGTAATTTCATTCTACCTTCTTGGCTTTGAACGATACTGGGAGAGTAAAGGAGAGATTATTGAGATTATTAAGATTATTATTCACATTACTATTAACTAAAGGAGAGATTAATGAGAATGCAATTTCTACACGAAGAGAATGATAATGAGTTTATGCATATATAGAGGAAGAGTTAATAGCAATGGACAAAGTGCCTTGTTCTAGTTTGTAAAGTTCTAAGTATCTGTGCTTTGAAAAATCTTTGCAAAAGTCGTAGAACACTCTTGTAACAAAATTAGAATCAAGACATTTGCATTTTGGTTAATAAACCACTTTGAGGTCACCAATTAAAAACAGTACATTGAGGGCTGGGGATTTAGCTCAGCAGTACAAGCACCTGCCTGGCAAGTGTGGAGTTGGGAGTTCAATCCCTGATACCAACAAAAAACAGCAAACAAAACAAAACAAAACCCCCCTAGTACCTTGAGAGATATATTTATTTTTATTCCCTCCTAAAGTCTGACTAAAAAACAATAACAGGATGAAAAGTGTTAATTCACAAGGAAAAAAGACTGGGAGAACAGACAACAGTAGATGAGAGATTTCAACACATTGTTGGAGATGAACTCTTGCTGGAGAGATTTCCAGTTAAGCATTGCAAACAAAATATCATACATTTATCTTTGCTTCTTCCAGAAGTCCCACTAAAACATTATAAAGGAATAAAAGAGATATATGTAAGATACAGTTGTGTCAGACTTAAGACAATGGGCACCAACTTTTCAGTTGGGAAATCTATACCCAGCTAAACTATCACTAAAAAGCAAACTATCACTAATGATAGTTTGGCTGGGTATAGATTTCCCAACTGAAAAATCAGTGATTGCAGGTATCAGAGACTTAAAAAGAATTACTTCCCACATAGCAGTCTTTTGACTACTACAACAAAATAAACGACCAAAATAGGAATGAGCAAGATAATACTCAGTGGAAGAGGAGATCCCAAATGAATAAAAGACAAGGAGGATTTGCAGTGTATTTGTGAGAATACAATTCAAAATAGCAGTATATAGCAGGTTCTAGAAAACAACTTATTTAGATTAGATAAAGAAAATACACTCTGCAAGAGGTCTCCAGGAAAAACATGCAATTGATTCTTTTAGTGTGGAGAAAATATTGATAGGCCAGGAACAGATGTGCTAGTGTTTGGAAAAATTACTTAGAAACAATATTTAGAGCTGGATGGAGTGGTTCATGCTTGTAATCCCCATACTCTGGAGGCTGAGGCAGGAGTGTCACAACTCTGAGGCTGGCTTGGGTCACCTAGCAAGATTCAGCTTCCAGTAAAAACAAACTAACAAACAAACCAAAAACCAACCAACCAAACAACCAAACAACAACAACAAAACCAAGAAGTAACAGTACACAGGAAACCAGACAAGTAAAAAGGTGAGGCAGTTATTAACTTTAGGAAAAGCAGAGGTTCTGCAGTAAAGGAGGCATATTTACAGTGTGCCTTCTTGCTTTGAGAGTAAATGATGGTTATCATAGAAACGTTTGGTACGGATCCACTCCCAGGTTTCTAGGTAATGATGTTTGGGAGATGGGCGGAAGGTAAATTCAGGACTGTTCTTAGTGCTGAAGAAATAAGCCAAGTACATTTACGAATTCATACATTAAGAGACTGCAATATGGGTTTCTTAAAGTACAGGGGTAAGTGGTAAAGGAAAAGGCATAAGGTTTGTGGATGGCTGTTTCTGGGGAGCAGAACTTGAAAGGTAGGATGGGATAGGGGCGGCCTTTTCAATGATGTGCTTTTGGACCATATTCTGAATATATCACTTAATACTTTGAAGGTAGTAATATATACTATTGTTGGCTATCATAATGAATAAATTATATTTTAAAAATAAAAAATAATCATAATTTTCTTTGATGTACATTTACAAAGAGTTGGAATCCTCTCCTGAAGTCTAATTTTTGGTAATGGACTCTCAGCATAACAGTCAATTTCATAGGCCTGGGAGTCTGATGGCTTGCATTTTAGTCTAAACTCTGCCATATCCTGTGTGACTTTGGGAAAGTCATTTAAATTCTCTGAGCTTTGTCTTTTCTAGTTTGTAAAATGGTGGTCTCAATACTCAGATTGTTCTATCAATATCATATGAATGTAACTGAAATAAAATAACAGCTAAAGAAATATGCTAAACTTTATGCACGTTGTTTTGTTGAGTCTTTGTAAGATATCAACTGCATGAAGAACATACTTATATCAGTGTCTATTGGTTATTGATTGTGTAATACACGGTAGCAGTTTGTCATTAGTCTTTCTTTTCTTTTTCTTTTTAGTATTTCTATGGGAATAAAGATGAACGAGGAAAAAAAATGGGAGAGACAGAGTAAAAGGAGACAAATTCAATAACATTCTGTTTATTTTGAGACCAGATTTCCAACCTGCTCTGTCCTCTTGTCGCACATAGTGTTGAACCTGGAGTGAGAAGAAAAATATTCTCAGAGCATCCAAGTTCTGTTCAGAAGTGATGCTCTTTGGCTCAACACTGAATTCTTTTTAGAAATCATGGTAAAATATGCTTGCCATAAAAGTTACCATCCAGGACATTTTTAATGGACAGCTCAGTGGGATTTAGTACATTCATGGGAGGGGGGGTTTGTTGTTGTTGTTGTTTTGGATTTTTGAGGTAAGGTCTTGCTTATCTCAGTTCAGGCTGGCCTTGAGTTTATACTGTAGCCTATGCTGGTCTCGAATTTGCAATGATCCTCCTGCCTCAGCCTCCTGAGTGTTGGGATTACAGGTGTGTGCCACCACGCCTGGCTTTACATTCAGTCTTGTGCAACCATTGCTACCCTTCTCCTCCAGAACTTTTTCATCTTCCCAAACTAAGCTCTCTCCCTAACAAACAGCAATTTCTCTTCCCACTCCTGCCAGCCCTGGCAACCACCGTTCTCCCTTCTGTGTCCATGATTTGCACGATTTTATGTACCTCATGTAAGGAGAATTACGTGATGTTTGTTTTGTGGCTGGCTTATCTCATTTAGCACAATGTCCTCAAGGTTCACCCATGTCACAGCATATTGTAGAATTTCTAGCCTTTTTGGTGAAGAATAATATGCACACATATATGAGACATACACAAATAATACACACACACACACACACACACACGATATTACCTCCCCTCCGTATGTCATTTTGTTTATCCACTTATGTGTTACAAACCTTTGGGTTATTTTCTTTTTTTAAAATTTTTAAAATTTTATTTTAAAAAGGGGTAAAATTAAACACAAAAAAACAGAACAGAACAGGACATAAGAAAGCATAAATTTCAAAGCTAGACAACCAGAGATCTTCACTATCTGTCATATTGTCTCTTGTTTTCTTCCAAGTGGTTGTCCATATCTTTGCATATGGGGAGCTCATACTAAATAACATAGTCAATCTTTTCACAAGATGTGTAGTTCACTGGCTTCCACTTGCTAAGCAGGGGGGAGGGGGAAGGGGGAACACAGGACAGGGGACAGGACAACATGAGATGTCTGATCCTTTGGGCCGCTGAAAGCCTGCCACACTCACAGCCGCTCCTCAGAGAGGGGAGAGCTCCTTGTTCTCCTGGCACCCCGAGTCAACTGCACAGTGCAGGTTCTGATGCGCCAGGGTCTCTCTCCTTCAGGCTGCTGAAAGTCTGCCACACTCTCAGCCATCCGCCAGAGAGGGAAGGAGCTCCTTGTTCTCCCAGCACCCTAAGTCAACTACATGGTGCAGGTCCCAAGGCGCCAGGATCTCTCCCCTGCAGGCCCCCCAAAGTCTGCCATATTTACCTGCTATCTCTTTCTGATGAATTGACCATTCCATTTACAAAGTTCTGAAGTGGCCAACAGACCACAGAAAGAATTCCCTTTAGGCTCCTGTTTGAAACCAGCAGCTACAGCAATCTGCTGGCCTTGCTTCAGGGCCACACTTTTGGTTATTTTCAAGTTTTGGCTATTGTGAATAATGTTGCTCTGAACATAGGTGTACAAATATCTGTTTGAGTGGCTGTTTTCAGTTCTTCTGTATACATGTCCAGAAATATAATTGCTGAGTAATATGGTAAATCTAGATTTAATTTTTTTTTTTTTTTTGGTGTCGGGGATTGGACTCACGACTGCCCGTTTGCAAGGCAGGTGCTAATGCCACTGAGCTAAATCCCCAGCCCCCTAGATTTAATCTTTTTGTGTGGAATCTCCATACTGTTTTCCATGGTGGCTGCACCATTTAAAATTCCCATCAGTAGTGTGCAAGGGTTCTAATTCCTCCGCATGCCCACTAGCATTTGTTATTTTGCATGTACTTTCTTGTGTCTGTGTAGAGAGATTCTGCTATGTGGATTTTTTAAGAAGTGGAATCAATGGGTCAGAGAGTAAATGCACTTAAATTCTGGTACATCTAGCAAATTGCTTTCTGAAAAAGATTGTGTCATTTTACATTGCACCATTAGTGTACAAGGAGGTTATTTGCTGTATTTTCATCAACCATAGATAATATTGCACTTTTTGATACTTGTGCTGATGGAAAAATATCTCATTACTTTATTAGAGTACACAGCATATTCAAGCGGGCAAAACAGAAAGGCAAATGTGGGAAGCTGTTTGAGATGTATCCAGTGACAAGAAAAGGACTTTAGGAGCATACCTGAGTCAGCTGGTATATTATAGCTTGGGTGTGGTTTGTCCTCCAAGGACCTGTGTCCCAAGGGCTTGGTCTTCCGCATGGAAGTACTGAGCTGGTTGGACCTGTAAGAGATAGCACCTACTGGGAGATAATTAGATCACCAGTGCAAAGCCGTTGGAAGGGATTAATGGTGGTCTGAATGGGATGAGTTAGTTCTCACAAGAGTGGGGTGTTATATAACAAGGAAGACACAGCCCTCCCCAGTTTCTGGTTTTCTGTCTGCTTATGAGATCTCTTTTGCATGTTTACCCATGATGCCATCTACTATTAGGCCATCACCAGAGACCACGGGCATGGTGCTGCCTAACCTTGGACTTCCAGCCTCCAGAACTGTGAGCCAGTAAACTTTCAAACAAAGACTCTGCTGTAGTTCTTCATGAAGTGTGAGCCCGGGTCTCTAGCAAATGATTTTAGAATGGCTTAGGCCGGCATCAAATGGTACTGAGTCACCCAGCGGGGCAGTTATGATTTCCTTGTTGAAGTTAGCTTTTGTTTAACAAAGATGTTCCTGCAGATTTAGAGTTTTAGTAGATAAGAGTATCTAATTAGAATTTAATAGATTATTATTTTTTGTGGTACCAGGGATTAAACTGAGAGGCTTATGCACATTTAACATATGCTCTACCACTCAGTCATGCTCCCAACCATTTAAAAGCTTTAAAAATTTGCTGTATAATTACCATCTTTTTCCCCCCATAGACAGGGTCTCACTACATAGTTCAGCTTGTACTTGAACTCACTATGTAGCCCAGGGTGCTATGAACTTGGCAATCTTCCTGTCTCAGCCTCCTGAGTGCTGGGATTACTGATGTGTGCCACCATGCCCCGCTTATAATTACCATCTCAACATGACAAGATAATTTTCATTTAGCAAATGACATTAATGCCCTTGTGAAAATAAACTTATTTTTGTAAATATATTAAGTCATTTTGTGAAAAATTACAAGCATATGCACTTATAAATGCAATAAAATAATTGAACAAAGGTATTAATCATGGTTAAACTCAAATGAAGCTTTGGAGACACTGCTTTTGGATTTACATGGAGAGTATTGGTGTTTGTTAACTCTTTGTATTTTTCTAACTTTAAGGTGTATCACAGTCAGATGGGGTGATTGTTAAAAAAGCAGATACCTGGGTCTTAACCCAGATAGGAGGTATCCCGGTCCACTTGGGCTTCTGTAACAAAATACCCGGACTGGGGGTTTAGCTCATTGGCACAAATGCCTGCCTGGCAAGTGTGAGGTCGTGAGTTTGATCCCCAGTACAAAAAACAAACAAACAAACAAACAAAACAAAATAAAAACCCCAAAAAACAAAAACCAAAGATGTGGAGTCCCTTTTGTAATCCCAGGCATAAGGGCTCCACCCTCACGATCTACTTAGCTCCCCAAAGCCCTACCTATCATACTATCACTTCGGAGGGGTAGGGTTGGAACATATGGGTGTGGGGGGAATATAGTCATTCAGCCCTGGCCACCAGACAGAGTAAGCTTGGAGTGAAACCTGGGATCTTGCACTTGTGATGTGCAGTCCTGGTGGTTTGTATGCAACTGGTGTGAAGCCTGAAGAAATTCTAAACTGGATCATCCCATTTTAACCCAGTTTAGGTTTTTGTTGTTGTTTTAGTGGTTACTGGTTGGTAAGAATGCTATTTGCCTGGAAATCTATCAGACTACAAATGCGTTTTTGTCTTTGTGTTTCAGTAGTGGGTTTGATACAGGGGAGGGGGGGAGTAGTTGCCTCAAATTTTCAGGCAGTGTTCTAAGCACTTTACACAGGTTGAATCCTCAGGGTGATTCAGTAAGGCAGAAACTATTATTATACTCATTTTGCAGGTGAGAAAGCCGAGATGAAGGAAATGAGATCACACGCCAAAAGTTGCAGAGCCAGGAAAAGGTGGCAGAGCTGGAGTTTTGCAACAGCAAGCAGAAACATTATTTGGAGGCAGATTTATTTACATCGATATTTACACTGATTGGGATCATTCCCAGAATATCGGCCCTGATCTCTGGTGGTCCAGGGCTTATATGGGATAAGCAAGCAGAGAAGAATAGAGGCAGAGTGGCTTGTCATTTGGGGATTGGTTTATACGATGTGCATCATAGTGACCAGTTGTTTCTAAGACCACAAGCAACCGGGACTGGGATAGGAACTGTTACCCAGGCAACTAAGAAACTGAAGTATACTGGCTGTCGGTGGTGGTGGTGGGGCTTTTCTGCTGCAGTTTGATCCCAGGCCATCTGCTTTAAGGCCAGTATTTTTATTTGCAGTAATCAACTACCCCTGAATCCTGACTTTATTTGATAATAAAGATTTGTCACCTTCTCTAATTCTACATCTTCCTACCATCCTATGCCATTCAGTAATAGGATTGAAGACAGACTATTTAGAACTGGAATTCTATCAGTGTTAGGGTTTATATCTACATGTCCCCCCAAAGCCTCACGCACTCATGGCAGGGGGTCTTAGGAGATGATTGGATGATGGGTGTGATACTGCATTAGTTCACTGGTTTATCATAGTTCTGCATGTGGATGGTGGGTTTACTGGAGAGGGAAGCCCCACCCTGGGTGTAAGCCTTAACCAAAAGGCTTGTAGCATGGATGGAATAAAAAAGGAGAGAAGAAGGAAGGCTCATTGCCTTTTGTCCGCCATCCCATGAGCTCTTTCTCCTCCGCTATGCCCCTTTGCCATGCCACCCTGCCTTGGAGCCAGCTGACTATGGACTGAAACCTCTACCAACTTTCTTCCTTCAGTTATGGGGTTGAGTATTTTGTCTCAGTGGTGACAAACTAACAAAGACAATCAGTGCTTAACCTGGATGAAATCAATACATCAGTGACTAGGTAAATATCTCAAGACTGAGAACTACAAACTTTCTAGCTCAGTGGAAATCATGTATTAAGTTTGTATGCCTGTTATTCCAGCAGGCTGGGAGGCTGAGACAGGACGATCACAAGTTTGACCCTAGCCTGGGCAATTTAGTAACTTAGCCAGGCCCTGTTTCAAAATGACAAAAGAGTTAAAGAACAAATGAATGAAAGAAAGAAAGAATGAGAGTGAGGTAGGAAAGAGGGAAGTAGGAAGGAAGGAAAGAAGAAAAGGGGTGGGATGTAGCTCAGTGCAAAGGTCCTGGGTTCAAACCTTTTGGCTAAGATCAAGTGTCAAAAGGAAACCCAACATTTATACGTCCTATGACGAGAGTGTAACGTACTCTCCATTTACCGAGAAAACTAACCTGCCGCTTGTTGATCTGGTTCCACACAGAAACCATAAAATGGAGAAACCTATGATCTGTCTTATTCATCATGTCTCACCCTATTCCTGTTTCTGCAAAGAAAAGTCCCAAACTCAGAGAAGAGATAATGAAGGACCTGCAGGTGAGTTTGTGAGACAGGAGGACCCAGAATCTTCAAAACTTCTGTCTCCATCAGAAGACGCTCGTACTTGGGATGATTTGAGGCTCAGCAAGAACAAAGAAGTTTCCTTTCCTTCCCTTTCTTTCCTTTCCCTTCCCTCCCCTCCCCTCCCCTCTCCTCCCCTTCCCTCCCCTTCCCTTTCTTCTTTCTTCCAAGTCACGGATGGATCTTGGAGCCCAGTCAAGACCGTGGCACCAGGCGCAGGCAGACAGCTGTGGCGGGGTGTGAGGCTGAGGAGGCGCCCGCTGTTTCCTGACCAGACAGACTCAGGCAGCCCTTGTGGGAGCCCAGGCAGATGCTGGCTCCAGGGCACCGCTGACGGCAGCAAGCAAAGGGCTGCATCAGGGCCAGAGAGGGCCCTGAGACTGTGCAGATTCTGGGGCAGGATTTGCTTTTCCTCCCGGCAGATGGTTTTATGTACTGATGAGCAGTCATGGTAGGAGAAAGCTCCCGAGCGGGTACACACAGCGTTCACGTGTCCAGGGTACCAGCCGTCACTACTGCTCTTTGGCAAAAGCTGACCACCCTAAGCAGGGCACACAGATTTCTGCGCCAACCTGTTCGAATCCCAGCCCAGGTAAGCGCACGCGCTGTGCATCAGATCACTTCCTTAGACTACAGCTCAGCGTAGACAGAGCCTTTCACAGCCAGCGAATAACCAGGGAGAGCGTGGAGATCTCATGAGGATGTTCCTTTTGGTAATGAAACAACAGACTTTCTTCCCCAAAATATCTGAAAATGGATTATTTATTCATGCTTCTTGTATCTGTCAAGATGCCTGGTGGGCACTCAAGATAGAACGTATCTGTCAGTGTATAAGGCGAGAACAAGAAATGATACTTCAGGAAAACCTGAAAAGATTTCTAAGTTGTATGTTCTCTGGGCTGTGATCGCTGAGGCCAGTGAGAGAAAGTTCTCTAAAGACACACTGTAAAGTAGCAGCTCTCAACTTCCGCTGCACATTAGGATCGCTACGTCTCAATACTCAGCCTGGACCTCAGATGAAATAAATCAGAATGTCCGAGAGGAAAGACTCACACATGAGTATCTTTAACAGAACTTCCTAGGTGATTCCCACTGCAGTTCAGATGACACAATGCTGCCCGAAGGGGAAATTTCCTCATCCTTTGGAGAGTCCTGTACCACGCGGAGAGGGCAATGGCAACCCGTGGCCGTGGGTTTCATTTACAAAGGAATGAAAATAAAAGTCACCATCTTCCGCCTCGGTTCTTGTAATTGCTTAGTGCAAGTACTGGAAGTGCTGCGTGTTAGGGTGGAGCTGGGGTGGCTGTGGGCGATGAGGGAGGGGACCCCGCGTGGGCAGTGACTGCAGAGAACGGAAGTTCCGACCCTCGTCTTGGTGCTGCCGAGGGCGGATGCGGCCTTGTGGAGCCTGGTCTTTCAAAATATGTTGGGATTTTCATACAAAGCCTCTCGTTTCATAAATGTTGGTAATAAATTCAGATTCTGTTAACATCTCTGTGCCACCAAATGAAACTCATCTGTAGGCCAAATTTGGCCCCGTGAGTTGCCTGTTAATTCATCTAGTTTATAAAATAGCCGGGAAGCTCAAAATCATCCTTTTAAAATTACTTTTTATTTTCTGTTGTGAAATACATAAAACATAAAATTGATCATTTTAACCATTTTAAAGTGCACAATGCAGTGTCATTAAGTACATCAGGATATTGTGTAATCACTGACAGTATTTTATTCCTGAAGTTTTCCATTTCTCCATACCCATTAAGAGATGGCTACTCCTTCTTCTTTCCCCCAGTTCATGGCAACCATGAATGTGCTTTCTGTCTCTATGGGTTTACTTAGTCTGAATATTTAATAGAAGAAGTTATACATTATATGGTCATCTGTGATTGAATCTTTCACATAACATTTTTTTTCAAGGTTCATTTACATTATAGTATGTATCTGCTCTACCTTTTCAGGGCCAAGTAATATTCCATGGAATGGACATACCACATTTGCTTTATCCATTCATTCATTGATTGACTTTGGGTTCTTTTGGCTATTGAGAATCATTTTGTTATGAACATTCTCTACAGATTTTGTTTGAATGCAGAGATGCAACATAACAACATACCCTTCCCCCACCCCACACTTGTATTCCAATTCTGTAGGCTTTCATGAGCTGAGCACTCAATTATTGGGTAACCAAGTCATTCCAGTTTGCCTTTAGCCTACTGAAGGTCCCGCGTCCCAGGAACCTTCTCAGTATTATGTAAACCAAGATGACTGGGCACCCATCAGTGGCTTACTTAAGCTAATTAGTACGAGATGCAAGTTCAGGGTTAAGGTCTGACTATACCACACACTGCTGACTAGCATAGTCCTTTCTGAGGGAAAGTCCAATGGTTTTAGGATTTCTTTCAACTACCACAGCAAATATCTGCTCCTGGTGGTTGTCTGTGACCAACAATAATTTCAGAGCTCCGTGTCTTAGCACAGCCCTGTTTCTGTATGTATGTGATCGGGTGTTTGTTTAGAAATGGCTCACCCATCAACAGCATTTCAGCTCCTTTTTGCCTTGAGCAAACAATTGGACAAGACAAGCCAGAAATGCTGCCAAAAGCTTATCTGAGAAGTGAGGGGAGAATGGGTACGAGAGAAACCAGCTCTGCAGAGTGAATTTGGGCCAAACAAGAGAAAAAGAAGATAAAAGCAAGAACACAAGTGCACACTAATTCTGAGAAATGCAGCATGGCTGTTATGGGGAGTCACAATAGCGGGAGTCCTGAGTTACCTCATCTTTCTGATGCCGTCCACATCTGCTGGGGGCCCGTGAGGAATTCCACAGACACGGTCCTGAGAATTGTTTGGTGCTGTCCTGGGATTCTGTAACTGACAGGTCCCATGCATTTCCCTAGCCAGCTTTGCCATGCCCCATCTCCCACCCCTGTATGCCTGGAATACTCCCATTTCTTTTCGATCTTACCTTCAGAATCAACGTATCGGAGCCTCCCAGAATCCTTTTCCCCACCTTGCCTGTATTCCCAGAATGCATTGTAATCACAGGCTTTTTCTTCATGGGTCTCTGTTAAACCATGGCTCCCTCAAGGAGGGGGGATTCTTGCTGATGTCTTTGTCTATCCAGCACCCACCCTCCTTTTCTTCAGGTAATTGCACCCCCTTTTCTTTCGGGGGACCAGCTCTCCACTGACCTCATGCTATGTGGTCTGGGTAGTGCTGACGTCACTGTCCAGGTCTTGAGGTGGCTCCAAACCCAGGCCTGGCATTCTGCAGGCCCCATGCCCTTGGCCGACAGCAGTGTCTCTCTCAGGAGTGTTCAGGTGACCCCGAGCTGGTTAGTGCACAGTTAACACTGCCACTGATATGATAACAAAAGGGAAAGAGATGATTTCTGCTAGGGTTGCTGAGATCTCTGTTTTCTTTGTCACAAGCTGAAGAAAAGTCATCTACAAATGAAGCCAGCATAGAAGAAAACAGGGCTGAGGGGTGGGGAGAGAAAAGAAAGTTACCAAGTCCGAGCCGGAATAAGATTGAACTTCTTGATGATTTGAGTCACTATTTTTGCTTACACTGGCTTGCATTGGGTTTTTGTCCTTTGCAACTAAAAGAATATTAATGAATACACTGTAGTTTATTAATATTTATATCCTGCATATGTGGCATCATACCCGGCAATGGTAGGCAGGTAAGGAATGTTTGTATGTGTCAGTGCATACTTTTCATAAAGATGGCATCTATGGTTTTTAAAAATCAATGAAATAATACAAATGCAAGAAGATTCATGAGGTGAGAATGTGGAGAAATTGGAATTCGCAGGTGTTGGTGGTGGGATTGTTAAATGGAGGAGTCACTGTTTGGAAAATAGGCAGTGTATCTCATTGGCAGAGTACAAAGCCCAGCCTGGCATCTCAAAACAAAAATTACACACGGAATCACCATGTGACCCCACAATTCTGCTCCTGTGTATGTACCAAAATAATGAAAAACAAGGCAGGGGCCGTGGTGCACATCTGTAATCCCAGCAGTCTGGGAGGCTGAGGTAGGGGGATCTCAAATTCAAGCCCAGCCTGGACAATTTAGTGACTTAGTACTAAGCAGACAAACAACAATTTAGAAACAAGTAAGCATCCAAAGAAAAACTTGTTCATGAACAGTCATAGCAGAGCTGTTTGTAAACAGCTAAAGGGTGGAACCAACTCAGTGTCCATCAACAAATGAATGGAAAGAGAAATTGTGCTATATCCACACAGAAGAATATTATGCAGCCATGAAAAGGAGTATGGAGATGTGTTACAATATGAACGAATCCTAAGAGCACTGTGTGAAGCGAAAGAAGCCAGGTATCAGGGCTACGGATTTAGCTTAGTGGCATGAGTGTCTGTCTAGCAGGCATGAGGTTGTGAGTTTGATCCTTGGTACAAAAGAAAAAAAAA